>NJDD01000108.1:482141-500638 GCA_002245505.1 Calephelis nemesis | reverse complement strand
GTGTTATCTCAGACTGGCTGTTTTTTATAAAGAACAGATTGTTATTTGAGCGTAGTGTATAGATTGAGTTAGAGAGTAATATTTTTAAGAACAGATATATGTTAGCCGGGAGAGCAACTGTTATCTGTTATCTGCATAATACCTGTTATTCATGTCTGTTCTGATAAATACGCCTCACTCCTAACGGAAATAGTTTACAACATTGAATAGATTTTTAAGCTCAAGTCCATAGTATGTCGAATAGCAAAAAGGCCGTTCGTCCTACCTAGATTGTTGATCATCAGTCAGTGAGTGAGTCGAAATCGGGGTATTTTTAAAATGCAGCCTGGTTATAAAACCTGGTAACGTAAATACGTCTCATGTCTACTATTTTAGGTATCAATAAAATCTAAAGTATAAGAGCCATTCAATTGAAACTTTAGTGGTTTATCAGGTCTACCACTGACATCATATCCCGAAAATTTTGTTTATCTGGTATAATCCAAACTCAAGTTATGACGGTTCAAAAATACGACGAACCGCTTCGAGAAAAGGTAGGTAGTGCCCTTGCGCTTCGCTTGGCTCGCCTTGCCGGGGGCACTCCGTGCCCCCAGTTATAAGCGGCTTACGTGTTGTTAAGAATAATTAAGTTAAGAATAATAAATGTAATGTCGTTTGACACTAGATGAGAACGAAGTTCTTTAGGCTTATCTTATGTAATTCATGAGTAATGGAGTCAGGTAGGAAAAGAAAGGTATTAGAATACACTGCTTGTGAATGCGTAAACGACCATGACGCCTGCGCAGGTCACCGAAGGAGCTTCTTTCCTATCTAGTGGGCGGTGGCCCACGACACCACATTTGTATTATTCTAAATTCTTTCGGATTTTAGTTTTTACTATCACAGTGTTTTAGTTCGGTTGCGCAGCAAAATCCATATCTAGAGATGGGTTGAATAATGGATTAAGTAAATTAGGGATTCGTTCCACCTCTTCCTGATCCCCATAAATACCTAATCCATTGAATCCACGTAACGGAATTGGTATGAAATCCAGAAAAATGGAGCAGATGATATTAAAACTTATTAGTAATGGCGTTTCTTAGACAATTTATCGCGAAATCCGTATTGCAGCAGTCAGCTTACGTGTAATGTTTTTTTTACGCAGTGCGCCGACTTACGTTTGACGATTTGACGAGAGTTTAAGATTTTTTACCCATTCCAAAAAAAGTGCGCAACGCCGCTAAAGAAGTGTTCACTTCAAAAAACCTCGAGCTTACCAACATACATTAAACAAAATGCAGTCACCATAAATGTTAGTTTTTTAGTATCAGGAAATTCGTCAGCTTGTTTGCCTTCGAACATCATTAATTAATTTGGGATCGATAAAAATTCCTTTCGCATTAAAAACGTATGCAGATTACAACAGTCTATGTTTCATAAAAAAATAATTGAAGTCAACACTATCTATATGTTTAAAAGTGAATCCCCATTTCTTGGTCATTTATCATACTTTTTGTTATGTTAGTTGCTGTCAAAAGAAGATTCATATAAACAGTAAAGCCGGGAAAATACAGGGAAAACAATACTGTAACTTTTCCCATACACAAACTATTAGAAATGTCAAGCGATACAAAGTACGCCGGGATATACAAGTTTTGTACAACACAACAATATATTATTAAAAAATATTAACAACTTACATATTGTAATATCATTTTCTAAGCCGGCCTTTGTAGTTGGTAACTGCACTGGCCGGTATTAAAAAAACGAATAAGTTCTTTTTCAAAAATATTTTTAAAATGAAGAACCAAAATTCTTTCCGATTTTAGTCTGCTACATGTTCTGACACGGCCTACTTCTAGTACATATTCTCAGAGTCTACCTTGTTTCGATTCCTAACATTCTTCCTAATATTCTACTACAGAGCTCTAATTCTATAAGTCGACGGAACGTCTTACTATGACTGCTGCTTGCTGCTTGGTGTCTGCTGCTCGGTGGTGGGAGGACCCTAGACCGGCAGAAGCTGCTCGCCGGTGTTCTTCTATGGCCGCCTTCCCAGCCGCCCTCTTCTACTGCTGCTTCTAGCTGCTGAGGGAAGGCGCCAAAGGATCCCGCTAGCCCAACCGCCGAAGACTACAGCAGCAGTCCTTCGAGTTCCGTCGACAAGACCACCGTATCCCACAATCCTTTTTTTTTAATATGGGCAGAACCTTTTTGTGCACAGACTTTTTTGTATGGACTTTATTTTTACTAGTGTTTCTTTTATTATAATGTTTTTGTTTACATTTTTTAATTATTTTTATGCCAACAGGATCCCGTATACCAAATATGTCTGTTGGTTTGTTTATCTTCTGTTAACATAGTGGTGGGTGGTAGCTAAGCCACCCCCACTACGTTACAATATGGACGACCGTATTAGCCATTATAGATATTATGCAGTAGACCTTTAGCAAGCCAGAGCGTAGTGGCCATACGCACTATGCAACTTATGTAAAAAATATAAGTAATAAAAAGGTAACTGCAAAAAAAATTTTTTGCTATCCTACAAAATTATGCTATGCTATGCTAAATGATATCGCTGTTAACAACCCTAATTCTAATAATAGCACCGTAAATTAATAAGCCTAGTTAATCCTGTAACTACTTTATTAGGATTACTTTAAGCCTAATCTGACCTAATCAAGAAAAAATATTGCAGTTGGATTTTTTAAATATGACTTCCATGCTCTGGCTTCCTAAGGGTCTACTGTGACAACCTGTATAAATAGACGTCATAGACTTGTTCTCATGTAGCCGGGATGCTAATATCTTTGAGTCTTAAACTAACTAATACTTAAAGGCTAATGTGCACGTCTAAATTTATTTTATCACTTACTCTTAAATCCATAGGTATTAATAATAAATCTGTAGAAAAGTGAACACTGTACCAGTGACAATATTTAAAAAGATAGGTGCAGGTTTGTCTCTCACTGTATATGTCTGTATTCCAACCGCCATTTACGCCAAATCTACTAAACTGATCGTAAGAAAATGTGGTAGATAGGTACTCTAGGTTCCCACTTCCGGGGATGGTTATAAGCTACTTTAAGTCCAGCTTATTGAAAGCGAGAGGGGCAAAAGTCGAAATGTAAGTATGGCTATAATTTTTTACCATAAAGTTTTTTGTTAACGATTTTATATTTTTTTGTTTCATGTCATGTGTTTTACAATTTTAATTTTAACTACCTGTCATTTTTTCATGGCGGTAACTTAGATTAAAAATAACAAAACTTAGTACATATTGATAAAGTCATTTGAAATATAAAATTTAGAGGAACATTTGAATCTACAACCTGTAGAGTCCTATATTTGGACTTTGTAATAAATTCCAAATATTGTCTTTTTGTTACAATTGATGTCGATATACTCATTTGAAGTCTGTATGTCTGTCTATAGCGTCATGACTTATGGCTTGATAAATCGATTCGGATTTTAGTTTCAAAGCTGTTGTGATCGAGAAGGATTTTAACTTAATAATATTGAAAAATGTATTTCAATATTTATTCTGCCGAATCGAACTCGAGACCTCGGGATACTGTAATAAACATAAAATTTAAACATACAACGGCAAATTATTTTTCTATCTATAAAATCAAATCGGTCCATCCATTCAATAATTATTATGCCACAGATAGACAAACCCCTCTTCTTTAGTCGGAGGCTAAAAACGTATAAAACCTGATGGTAAAAAATAACCATAACAATTAACCTACTCATCCTGTTATTCTTAGTAAATTCACCTTTAATTTTTAAATATTTCTGAAATCTCGACGCAAAACGAGGGGTGTATGTGTGCATTTTTTTCGTTTGAAAATTTACATTTTTATGATATTGGAAGGCAAATAAGTAAAGAAACAAACAAGGTAAGAAATTCAAATCACCTAAAGACACTAAAGGTAATGCGTTGCCAACCTGACGGCAGGATGTTAGGCCTCAAGCAAACGTAACTTACGTTTCCGACTCTATTATCCTGCCAACCGGAACACGTCAACGACAATCGCTGACGTTATAGCAGCAAGAATAGATTAAGGCGGTGGTACAAATCCGGGCGAGTCGCTGCGAATATCTGCCAACTAGTTATATGTCACGATGTTAGTGACGGTAAGCCTAAGCTCGCTTTTTACGAGCTGCCTGGCAGGAAGGTAGATGGACTATTCTGTAAAAGAGCCCGGACCAACACGGGGAAAAACTTCCAGATTTTTTTTGGGTTTATTGATTTTTCGTTAATTTTGGAGTTATTTGTGACAATTCTATAAAAGGTGGAATTCATTGACTTAATGGAATGATAGATGAATAGGATTTCTTGCGAAATTTGTAATGTGACGTTCATTATTTCTTTTAACATTGATAAAAATGTAATAGCACACGCAACTTAAGAAGTATATTGCGAATGTTTGCTAAAATTCCGGTCATAAAAATTGAAATGAGCATTGACATTGAAACGAAAGCCCGCGGCGACGATCCGTATCTCATAACTAACGGATACAAGTTCGCAATCCGTATATAAATGCAGAATTAACTATCCATAACTTATTCTGACGAGAACAACACTACAAACATGTACACCAAGGTATTTTGATCTTGATTAGAACTAATTTAGAATTAAGATTTAATTAAATTAATTAAGATTTTATTATCATTGGGATGTGATAACCCCATTGTCTTAGAGTGGCGCTCTAGTAATTTTACAACGCTGACTTATAACGTCAAACATTTAAAACATAAACATTTATAAATTTAATGTAACTGCCTTTTTTAACAAAAAGATATAAATAATTTGATAAATAAAATAAATTCAATCGCCTTTGTGGTCTAGCGGTCCAGGTGTTGGATTTGACTGCATTGGGTCCCGGGTTCGATTCCTGGGACGAGCAACTAAAAGAAAATGTAGGTTTCCAGTTTTGTAATAAAAAAAGGTTGCTCGAGATTGGATCTGTTTTCGGTTTGGTGATAGGCTTCTAACCTATCCCACTGTGGAACATGGGTGGGAAGGTCATGGGTGCCTGATTGTGCCTCTGCCTACCTCTTAGCACGTGAAGATACTTTTACATTTTAGTACTTTTTTGTACAAGCATCGTCCATAACACAAGTTTTAAATTTGTTATTGGTTCGCTATGTGGAAAGAATGTCAGGTGACAAATTGACAAAGCATACAATGCGAATGTGGATGGACCTAGGTACCCGGGAAGACCAAGGTGTACTTTCCACGATCAGATTACTCGGATATTATCCAAGGGTGGTGTCAAGAGTATCCAAAACCAGCGTTTGTATGAAAAGGATAAAGAATGTGTAGGAAGCCAGACAGGTTCGTGAGGTTTGGCACTCGATACTCCCTGCCTGCCCCGTAAGGGACTTGGCGTTAATTTACATATGTATGTATGTCAATTTGTTAACTTTGGGGTTAGCTGATTTTTTTAACGCCTCTACCGCCTCGTTGATTAAGGGGCTAGCGATCAACCGCGAGGAATTACAACAAAATTATTCTTATACGTATTTAAATGTTTCTATGTAGGTAACATAAGACTTTAGGGCTAGGTTCAATTGTATAAATTGTTTAGTGATATTTATTTATGATTATATTATATTATTTCATTTGTGTTAACAGTCTGGGGGTTTATTAACCAAAAACAAAGGCCTAAGTTCCAACAATTGTCAATCCTAAGATACATTCTGACTTTTTAGCATGAACTGTTTACGTATTTCAGGTTATGATCTTCCTGTGCGCGGCGGGCATCGCCTCAGCCGGTAACATCCTCGGCGCAGCCCCAGTCGCCTACGGCTACAGCTCACCCATCTCCTCCGTGTCATACTCCTCGCAAACCACCGCCCACGCAGCCCCAGTCGCCACATACGCAGCAGCACCCGCCTACTCCACATACGCTGCAGCTCCCGCCTACTCCACATACGCTGCAGCTCCAGCCTACTCCACATACGCTGCCCCCGCAGTCACCTCTTACACAAAGACCATCTCCCCAGCTGTGTCTTACCAATCTATCTCCGCTCCAGCTGTTGCCTCATACTCCACCGGTATCGTAGCCAAGTCATACGCTCCCGCTCTGACTTACGCCGCCGCCGCTCCCGTCTACGCCAAGACCATCGCTGCCCCAGCTGTCTCTTATTCTTCATATGGTGCTAGCCCCGTCTACGCCAAGACCATCGCTGCCCCCGCTGTCTCTTACTCTTCTTATGGCGCTAGCCCCGTCTACGCTAAGACCATCGCTGCCCCAGCTGTGTCTTACTCCTCTGTAGCTCACGCATCTCCTGTCACCTACGCCGCCGCCCCAGTCTACACGAAGACTGTCACCCCAGTAGCCACATACGCTGCCGCACCCGCTGTCTCCTATGCTGCCGCCCCCGCTCTAGTCAAATCAGCCGTCACCTACTCCGCCGCCCCCGCTGTATCCCACGTCACCGTCGCTGGCTTGGGAGCTAACTACGGATGGTAAGCGGTTACTGTTACAGTCACAGATTAAAAGAATTGTTAAAGCTATTTGTAAATAATGTAATAGTTATTTATTTAATAATTATTAAAATATGTACGAAAATAAAAAGTATCTGTTTGATTTCATTCATACGTTTTATTTTTAAACTTTAAATAAAAAAGAAACATATATCCAACTAAACCTTCACGTAATTTATAGAAAAAGCATCTCGATCACATTCAGTTTTCAAACACCAAAAATCCGCATCAAAATCAATCCATCCCTTCGAAAGTTACGATAACACATACAGAAACACAGATATCACACTTATAACACTCTTATTACGTGGGTTTAAAAGTTATGACTCTTAAAAATACTACTAGCAATTATTTAACAATACCAGTCATTTTGTTTGTGGACTAGTAGCTGATCTAAACCCGCTTTCCTATCGATGACCTTGATACTCACGCTTCATAATGTGTAGTCATAGACTTTACGCAACACTATTACCACAGAATAAGTAATAGTATTACTTATTACTCACGTTTAAGATTATGTTACATTTAAAATTGTTGGTCTTTACCCTTGTTGAAATGGTCGGTTTTAAGAAATATCCTGTCACATGACTTACAAAAAAAAATATTTTGTAAGTATATCCTACTAAAGCTTAAGTAGAAAATTTAAACGCTCTTTAAAAAGCGTTTTACTAAACAGTGTCTTAACAAGCTGAGAATGTCTTCACGTGTACTACGTTATTTGCTTTACAACCAATAACATGCTGCGGATGAATGACATGTCACCATATTATTGGCTGGAATGCAATTATAAAAGTATTTAGTTAAACGGGCGTCTAAATATGTTTTGTGGATCCCCGTTTCACGTAGTAACATTTCATCGCGTAACTCCTGAATGGAGTGACCATTTTGTAATAACTTTTTTGTTGTGTCAGTTATTGTTATGAGAAAGTTTTTACGAGAATTGCATATACTGCAGCAAAAATGCATTAATCCAAACAAACTGTTAGTAGCTGTTAATGTCAAGTGTTACGAAGTACACCGGGTTGGCTAGTTACTTAATAATAGTCCGCCTCCGTCTGAGTGTCTAGTGTTTTCTTATGATTCACATTTGGCATTTAGTTGTATAAGGCCACCTTAGTATCGGACCAAGGAGATCGAGACACCCAGGCTTCCGCAACCTCGACGTTAATCACTTCCAAACTACTATAATTTTCGCCCTAGTTACAGTATTCTAAGGGTCAGCGCAAATATGGGTAAATACACATCGACGATTAAAAGACAACTGAGTCTATGACAAAATACAGAAAATAAATTATACAGACAAAATCACGCGATTCGAATTATTGAAAATGTTTTGGTATTTGTGCCGCCTGGTGAGATTTGTTTTTTGACATAGTAATTGTGTGCTTGCGTGTTTTTGAGAGATCTAAACAAAAATACAGATACAAGTAACAATAGGAAAAAAAAATAAGACCTACCTAGTAACTTAAAGATACAAAATGACACCACAAGAGACCAACTTAACATCCTCTAAGCGAAATTACATTAAGATCTTGTAGCAACACAAGTAGAAGTATCATGTGTACGAGTAACAAGAGGATTCGATCCCGGGATCCCGGTCATATTTAAGTCCCGAAATTTTCGAGATTAAGATTCTTAAATCCTGGGATTATCGGGATTTATAGTTTTTAAAAATATGAATACAAATGTACGTAAAGTGAAATGCCCTTAATTTCATTTGACGTTTTGACGGCCATCTTGTATACGATGCTGATTTCATTTGTAATTGCTAAAGCTTTACGTCGTGTAAGTATTGATACTTGTTGTTAAATGGTGACAATCAATGTTTTTTTTAAATAATTAACATTAATTAATGTGTTTGAGTGAATGTAGACGAAAAATAACAAACGTTATTTTCTGTAGCTTTAAGAGGTTATGTTTATATCAAGGAATATAAATACTCTTTACCAAGATACTTACATGTGTATATACTTAAATGTTCTTTTTATTTCAGTTAAATATTAAGAGGAAAACAATGTTACTGTCCAAAGAAAGTCTTTGTGTCAAACATAAAAAAGATGAAGATGTTTCGTCTGTGTGTACTATTTAATTTAAAATATGAGTACCTATAAACATTGATCTCTTTAGCATATAGTCTTTTTATAGTATTTCTGAACAAGTTTTAAAAAGTTGATTTTTTTGAATTGTAAAAAAATAAAGAAACTAGGCAATTCTGTAGTAAGTGCCAGTCCAGTCAGTTTATAAGAATAAGTACAATGTTGTTTTGTTTTCTAAAGATTTAACTGAAATTTATCTGAAAAAAATAAGATTTAAAAAATTTGATTCTATATTTTCATCTGTCTTTTTCTTCCTGGGATTTTCCTGGGATCCCGGGATTAGCTGTAGATAATCCCGAAATCCCGAGATCAGAAAAATCGACCGGGATCGAATCCTCTATCAACGTACCGTCAGTCACAATACATATATACATATCTTCACGCCAAGTCCCTTACGGGGTAGACAGAGAGTATCGAGTGCCAGACCTCACGATCCTGACAAACCTGTCTTGCTTCCTTCACATTCATTACCCTTTTCATACAAACACGCCGGTTTCGGAGACTCTTGACACCACCCTCGGATAATATCCGATTGATCTGATCGTGAAATGTCAGCCTTGGTCTCCCCGGGTACCTACATCCATCCACGTTCGCATTGTATATCTGCTTTGTCAATCTTTCATCTGTCATTCTTTCCACATGACCGAACCAGCGGAGTATGCCCTTTCGCATTTTAACACCAACACTTTCTTTCAATCCCACTCTTTCTCGGATCTCACTGTTACGAATGCGGTCAGCGAGCGTTACACCACAGATTTTCCGTAGTGCTCTCATTTCGACCGCATTTATCCTACTTTCATGATCTTTCTGACATACCCAACTTTCGCTTCCATACAATAACGTTGGGATAAGCACAGAATTATGCAAAGCGAGTCTAGCTTTTTGACTCAAAACCTCGCTTTGGAATAGCTTACCCAACGCTCCATTCACACTATTCCCTGCACTTACTCTGCTCTCTACATCCGCGGTGTACCTTCCGTCCCTGCTAAAAGCACAACCAAGATATACAATTTCATTCACTTGTTCCAGCACTACATCATCAACCAAAACTCTTACTTCCGTTCTTTCCGTGAAAACCAAAATAATGGTATTTGAAAGAGATGTAGTCTCTTTCAAATACCATTATTTTGGTTTTCATCGCATTCAAATGTTAGCCCCTTTCTTTACAATCTTCTTCCATAACTGTGACCAGTGTTTGCAGCTCAGATGGTGTAGAGCCCAGAAGTAAAGCATCATCTGCACAAAGCAGGCAGTCACAATATTTTACCAAAAGTGATACATTGTGCTATAAAAATTCCTTTAACATTTTTTTGCAGTGAAAACTTCTTTAGCGACGATGCGCACTTTTTTTGGAATAGGCAAAAATTTCTAACTTCGCATCTGGTCAAGTGACCTGTTCGAAAATTCGTGAGACGGCGCAGGGTGCTTGTTCGAATGTTTGTGTTGATGATTGTATTCTACCACATAAATGGTAGTACTTTCATACTGATAATTAAAGCAATTCGTGCAAAATTATTTTCTAATCATTCCAAAATATCAAAAATGCACAACGTTAATATTCAAACTTACTCTTCTGTCGGCACTCCCGGAGTGCAAGCCGTTTTCTTTTCTTTTGAAGTTTTTTATATATTTGTTTGAGTATAAAACAGTGAATAACCACTAGACGCTCCTGACGGTAACATGCAACTTTAGACTATATAATATACTATATAGATGGTCTGGATCGCGGTTAAAATGCAAACTGTTGTTTTTACGAGTTACATTATTTTCTATTCTTACCTAATGGAAAAATAGTGATTTATTAAGAAAAAAATTAAATCAAGTAGAGAGAGATATTCACTGCAGTAATAGCACAATACAAAATTTTAAATTCTTTAATTATTTCACCATCATAACAACTCAATTATTAACTAATAACAAGTTTCTACAAACTAATCAGAGAAAATTATTAGTTTGCGTGGACCTTTAATTTTATCCCTAATCATCCGCAGGCAAATATATTATGTCAGGCACATTTGATTCCAGAAATGCCTTAACATGAAACCTATTAAAACTAATTAGCCATATTTACATCTGTCATGTCCTACTCGCGCTAATATTACAAAGATCACAGAAATGTGATAACAGGCGGTAAATGAGGCTGCTAGAACCAGAGTAACCTATCTACAAATACATGTAGTATGATTTACAATACGGAGGAAAATAAAAACATGTAATTTTAAAATTGGTTTGATTTGTGCTGCCATCTGTTTCAAGATAATGTAAACAATTTTAGGTGTCTATGGTCTTGATGGATAACATGTTTATGTTAAGAAAATCCACTTAGGGCCACTTGCATATTATCGGGTTACAGTTAATATTGAGTTAAACTGTCAAATATAGGTAATGTAACCCTAGTTAGACGTTAACTCAGTGCTAAATACTTAACCCAGGAACGTGCAAGTGGCCCTTAGGTCAAAAAATATTAAAATACAGTTAGGCCACTCTGGTTCTAGTCGCCTCAAAGGATCTTGCGCCTTTATACATTCAAAAGCAGTTTTGTTAGGGTCTAGAGAAAAGATGTACGCGATTTTTATAAATTCTTAGAAATTTAGGGCTCTAAAAATTCCTTTTGTTATAATGAACCCTATTAAAACTTATTAGCCACCTCTACATACATACATCGCCTCTGTGGTCTAGAGGCTCAGTAGTCGAACTTGACTGCATGAGGTCCGGGTTCGGTTCCCGGGTCGGGCAACAAAAAGAAAATTGGGTTTTTCCAACTGTGATAAAAATTTAAATGGCTGCATTTTCCTGATCTGGGTGTTTACTAAATTTATTCGGGTATACATTTAAGTATTTCTATGTATTACTATCGTTAACTAACACCCATAACACAAGCATGTAATTTGCTTACTTTGGGGTTAGCTTCAATTTGTGTAATTTGTCCAGGAATATTGATTATTATTATTTATTTATTACCCTTTTTACACAAATGCACCAATTCCGGAGACTCTTGACCCTCGGATAGCAACCGAACGACCCATATTTATATTTCTGTACCCCAAAAATCATCTTGACTCTAACAACTAGTTGACTGGTATGTACAGGATTAAGTTATTATGTAAAGTAAGTAAGTAAGTATCTTCACGGCCATATCCCCGAAGGGGTAGGCAGGGGTACAACCACGGCACCCACGACTAGCCGAAGACACTAAGCCTATCGCCAACCGAGCACATATCTAATCCCGAGCAACATTATTTTTTTATTAGAAAATTTGAAATACCACATTTTCTTTTTGTTGCCCGACCCGGGATTCGAACACGGGACCTCATGAAGTCAAGTCCAGCACTTGCACAGCTAGACCACAGAGGTGATTACGTAGAGTATTTGTGCCTAAAATTATAAAAAAAGTGTTTTCACGCCCATATCCCTGAAGAGGTGGATAGAGATACAACCCTCGACTAGCCGAAGACACTAAGTCCCAGTTCCCACAACAGTGCATGTGGCAAGCCTATAGCCAACTGGGCACGTGTCCAATCCCGGACAACTTAATTTTTTTAGAAAATTTTAACATTTTATTTTTTTAGGTTCTCGAATTGATGTGAATGGACCCTGGACCACAAAAAGCTAAATACACAGTAGCACGGCTTGACCACACAGGCGACATAAGAAATTCGATTTGAAAATAGATTCAGAAAATATTATTTTTTAAAATCTTCCTATAAAAATATTTTAAAATGCTGAGCTTTAGTTATTTCACCCAAATGAAATAAATTGTCCGCAACGTTTTGATAGTGGAAACACTGCAGGTATAGTCATTAGAGCTATCATATTTTAGTCCATAGAGTGACCAATATTTTCATTGTTCCAGTATAAATCCTGAGACATTACCGTAAATATTATTTCAGTAAAATACTGTCTTATGTTATAATTTTCGGTTTGACATAGAAATGACATTTTATACTGTTATTTTATGTTATACTAGCCGACCCGGTGAACTTTGAATCGGAAAAATTATCACTGTTTGTCCCATTTCCCCTAAATTTTCCTCCTTTTTTCTTTTCATAAGAACAGATGTCCCCATAATGAGCCCGTGTTTATGAGTGCCCTTGGGTACTCTAAATAGTGGATACTTTTGCAAGCACTATTTATTATTCATAGCATTCTAAAACTTTCAATTGAATGTAAACCAAATTTTGTTACCGACAAAAACATTTTACTTGTTTTGGTTATAGTATTTTGACCGTTACTTTTTTAAAACTATGACGACTACGACTAATGGTCTTTGAGTTAAGCTTTTCTCATTTATCTATTAATGAAAAAGCAACATGATTTCCTTACAACCTTTTTAGTTTTACCTATTTTCCACTATTAAACAACTATTTCAACTTAAAATAAATGAAATAAATTTGCATACCTACAATTTTCGGTTACGTTGACTACCTATTTATCGATAAAAGCTATCATAACTCCTAAATCATAATCATAAATCCTATTAAGAAAAGAAATATCAAAATCGGTTTGATTAATTGCATAATAAATATACAAAAATAAACTAAAAGGATGAAATGCTTGGGATTAATTGTCCTCATACAATCTGTACAAATAATTATATGTTACACTTTTGTAAATTTTATTTGTAAGAAAAAAAGACAAACCCACTGAATTTCTTTCGCCGGATCTTCTCAGTGTGTGACCGCGTTCCGATCCGGTGGTAGTTTTTAGAATTATATAGACGCGTCACAAAAATCGTGTACAGATCCATGTGAACAAATAGATTTTGAGTTTGAGGAAATACAGAAGAATTGAAAACATCTTTACTTTTTCAGAATCCGTTAATAAAACTAAGATAGAAAACATAAATCCAAGACCAATGCCGAGATCATTGCAGTTTTTACATACAAATAAAATTTAAAAAACACATACTCTAATTAAGAACATCCTTCATTTTTAGACTTAGTTAATAAAACTAAAACTGAAAATACAAGTCCAAGACCAATACCGAGATTATCGCAGGTTATTGCACATCACTAAATCCGAAATCCAAGTTTTTATTTTCATCTCGTAGTTGGTAACCCTATTTCAACTGGTGGTAGTTAAGGTCCGAAGCAGATATCAAGTTACGAGAACGTGCTAATGGATCTTAATATTTCATAGCTGAAAATATTTTTATCTTGTAATTTATCGCGGAAATAAAATTACTGGTCGAGAGTTTTTATTAAATAAGTAATATTACGGGCCGAGTTTTTTTATTTAATGTACCCAGGTGTTAATTTGGTAACCGTTACCTGAGAAGTAATTTTTATTTATTTATGTGAACACCTTATAAATAAATAAATAAATAAATAAATAAATATCTCTGGACAAATCACACAAATTGAATCTAACCCCAAAGTAAGCAAATTATGCGCTTGTGTTATGGGTGTTAGTCAACGATACTAATACATAGAAATACTTAAATAGATACAAGAATAAATTTAATAAACACCCAGACCTGGAAATGCAGAAATCTAAATGTTCATCACACAAATGCCTGCCCCCGTCGGGAATCAAACCCGAGCCTCGCGGTCGGTCGATGTAGTTAGGCGTGTACGCTAGCCACTCGACCAACGAGACGGTCAAATACCGTCGACTAATAATAAAACTCGATTGTGGAGTTTAGTAAAATTATAATTTTACAGAATAAATGATGATTAAAATGATAAACTAGTGGTTGTTAAAACAAAGTTTAAACGTAAAAGTAAAGCTATAAGATGTATGAATAAATTTCACTGAATGAGTCATACTTCTGAAATATTTGTAACTAGCGGCCCACCCCGGCTTTACACGGGTATAAAATATACATATAAACCTTCCTCTTTAATCACCTTATCTATTAAGAAAACTCCATTAAAATCCGTTTCGTAGTGTTAAAGATTTAAGCAAGCAAAGGGGGGCAGAGAAAGCGACTTTTTTAATACTAGTAGTGATTTGTATTGATCTGATAAATTCGCTTATAAGGTATTGTATATTTGAATACTTAGTTAATTTACAGATCAATGTTTTCTTTTTTTTCAATGTTTGTAACGATTTAAGGCCAATATTAATAACCTACCAAAGTTAAGTGATAGAGGTATTTTAAATCAGTTGCCAGGCAACCGCTGCTTTTTTTTCAAAAATAAACAAAAAATTTTTAACAATCAAACTCTAGAAAACCTATCTTTATGTAGAAAGATAATTATTGGGCGTAAGCGGTAATATTACTAATGTTGGGTCAACTTACAACCAAAATTAATAACCTATCTAAGATAAGAGATACTGCTATTTTAGATCAGTTGCAAATATTAAAACATTTTAAAAATTTAATAAAAAATTATTTATTTGATACAGGGTGATACAAAGTTCATCTAGACAACCTGTTTAACTTAAATATAGCTATTCCTAGTACATTTTTAAGGCTGAAGTATTTATAAAAGTATTTTGGTTACAATATTTGTCACCAACCAAAACCCACGTCGAAAGGATATTACAGATAATATAAAAGTAAAATTATCTAATACTTCAATTAATTAAATAACCTTGCCCTTAAAGATTTATAAACTTCCGGAATCGGAAATTAGACCAAATAAGAAAACACAGAACCGGTGATATTTTGAAGGTCCACAGCTTGAACCTTGTGAAATTAAACCCGCTTTTAGAATTCCGTAGTTTTATGATATACTAGCCGTTGCCCGCGGCGTTGTCCGCGTGGTTAATGGTCCCACGGGAACATTTTTTCGAGATAAAAACTATCCTATGTGTTAATCCCTGTTGGCCTCTAGGATATTTGCCAAAATAACATAAAAATCGGTTCAGCAGTTTTTGCATATAGGAGTAAGAAACAAACAAACATAAAAACTTTCGCATTTTTAACATTTGTAGGATTTTATTACAAGTAGGGTTTTATTAATAAATAAGGATTTCCATATAATATTATGAAAAAATAAATATATTATAAAGACCATGTAATATGTCAGTAGTGCGTTGCCAACCTTAAACTTTGATTGCTTCAGTATGCAACAATGTGATAGAACGTGTACGATTATTCGTTTTGTAAAATGATCGAGAGTTTCTTATCCTAAATATTTTTTATAAATATCTAACCAAGATTCTGGGACTTATCAACTTGACGTTCTAAGATTCATTGTTTTTTTTCTAGGATGCTTTCTAGTTTGACTGAGCATAGAATAAAGAACCTGAAAAAAAGGCGTGTTCACGCCCATATCACCGAAGGGCAGGCATAGGCACAACCAGGGCACCCACAACTAGCCGAAGACACTAAGTCCCACAATGTGATAGGTGGCAAGCCTATCGTCAACCGGCCACGTTTCCAATTTCCAAAAATTTTTATTTTATTAGAAAATTGAAAGAACCCAATTTTCTTTTTGCTTCCTGACCCGGGATTAGAACCCGGGACCTCATGCAGTCAAGTCCAACAACTGACCCGTTAGACCACAGAGGCGATAAAGAACCTATTTTTGTAGTTCCTTATTATAACACCCGACGATGTGTGGTTGTCTGTCTGCTTGTGAAATCAAAATTTAAGAGCGGATTGACCCATTTTGATACAGATTTTTTTATTCATAGCTGACGTGATCAAAATGGTTCTTAGGTAGGTACATTACGAAATTACTGTTTCATTGATCATTGTTTTTTTTTTACGATTGTATAGCATAGGAAGCCATAAATAAGCAGAATAGTTTTCTAGTCACCCATAAACACCAATGATGTTAAAGATGCGTTGCCAACCACAAAAGAGACAAAAAATTCTGTTGCTGTTAGTTCGTACACAAAATTTCTATTAACGTTTAATCTATTCTTCTGAAAACGTTGATTAAAAATGTCACCATTTGTCGTGTTCGAATTAATCTGACATGTCTAAAATGTCCCATCTCTTTCGTTTTTGTTTCATTTAAAAAAGATAGCATGCATATATAAATATAAATAAATAATATATCGCCTCTGTGGTCTAGCGGTTCAGTTGTTGGACTTGGTTGCATGACGTCCCGGGTTCGAATCCCGGGGCGGGCAATAGAAATAAAATTGGGTTTTTTCAATTTTCTAATAAACAAAACGTTGCTCGGGATTGGATATGTGCCCAGTTTGCGATACGCTTGCCACCTATCACATTGTGGAACTTAGTGTCTTCGGCTAGTCGTGGGTGCCCTGGTTGTGCCTCTGCGTGTTGTGACATGGGCGTGAAGGTACTTTTTTTAGCTCGTATCTAAACTAAACTTAGTTTGTACACAGCAGCATCGCCACCATTATTTCACAATATAACAGCAAGCGATAGGGCTGCCACAAAAGAAACTGGAGAAATTTGACTGTCGCCCTGAATATATGATTCATGTTTATTGACTCAGCATTGACATTGAACCAATGGCCCGCGGCGATCATGTAGTGAGTATATCCACATACCAGTTTGGTACACTCGTATAAAAGCATCTGCAACCACTGTCGAAATTATTCCAAATCTATCCACGGAACACCAAACAAGCAAACATGTACACCAAGGTAGGAAAATACGATATTTTTATTCAACCTTATCGGTCAAAGGTCAATCTCAAGTTTTATCTGTAATTTTGACCTATAGCTTTATAGTCAATATTGATAACCTATCTACAGGTAGAGATAGATTCTCTTAGATTTTTGTTGATATTTTAATAAAATACTAGTTGTTTCGGTGAACTTCGTTCCTCCCGTTTAGTTTGTATGAGAAAAACTAAAGTGTTGTTTTTCCTAGTTTCCTCAAAATCGAACAAGATAAAATATATTAAATGTCTGTCTTTCGGTTCTAAGCTACCTTCCTATCAATTTTCAGTTAAATCGTAAACACGAGTATCATAATATATTAAAGATTCAAAAATTACAGTGGTTTCTACAAATTTTAAAAAAGAAAAAAACTTGACCCAGATAGGATTTGAACCTGTGCCCTTTCATCTCAAACCAACGAATTCTCTTACTGTTTGAGCTACTGAGGATTCAGATGCAGTGGCGAAATTTTTTATTCCTTTCTCTACCGTTTACGCGGGTAGTTATGTAGGTAGAATTCTTTATACTGTGGTTATGTCCTGTAGAGACACAGTTTTAAATTCAAAAAAGTGATTGCATGGAAATTGATATAAATTAGTCCTTTCTCTTATCTTAGATAGGTTTTTAATATAGGCCGTTAGACAATATATTAAAATCGAGTACCTCTATCAGAAATTTAATTCTTTTTCTTTGTGTTGCATAATCTGCCTGCCTGGCGTCTCATAAAATGCGATCGCTCATTACCCACTAAAACGGTGGGGTGAGGTATGTGTATGGTGTGGTCGCTGTGGTCTAGTAGTCTGGCGTCGGACTTGACTTCTAGAGGTCCCATCTTCGATCCCCGGGTCGGGCAAACAAATAATAATAGAAAATGTATGTTTTAAATTTTTTTTATAAAATTAACGTTGTTCGGGATGGGACATGTGCCGGTTTGGTTTGCCACTAATCACATTGTGGTACATAGTGTCTTTGGTTAGCCGTGAGTGCCCTGGTTGTGGCTCTATAGCCGACAGTTATCTCTTACCATAAAGAGAAGTGTATGCTGTTTTGCTGTCTTATCAAAAGTGCTCGTCACTTTAGTGTTTCGATCCGATGCCTGCAATATAAAGAAAAAGCAAAGTAAAAATTAGTTAACGCTCCATTATTATTAAGAGCCATGAAAGGAAAAAAACAGTGACAAAAATAGAGTACCAATATGTTTTTTTTTATCTGACTTCAAAAGGTCATGAATTTAACACATAGAGTATGTTTTTTTTTGTATAAAATTGTGTGAATTTTATAAATTGATATTATGTTTTTGGAGTTATTTGGCAGACTTTTAAAAAACTTTTAGCGTTAGTAAAATAATAAATTCTTCTTTGTTGTAAATCTACTCCTGTACTGGTTTTAAA
>NJDD01000108.1:462711-481977 GCA_002245505.1 Calephelis nemesis | reverse complement strand
TCGAACGAAGTCTCGAACGCCACTGAAATCTACTCCTGTACTGGTTTTAAAATTATTAGGTACTAAATCTTACAACCTATATCTTAGATGGAAATATCTACGAGTGGGTATTTTGTGAATTTTGGCTTATTTTCGTTTTTATTTTCAGGTTGTTATCTTCTTGTGCGCGGCTGGCATCGCCTCTGCCGGAAATCTTCTCCACGCCTCCCCCTATGCGTACAGCTCACCAGTAGCGACCTACGCGGCAGCTGCCCCCGTCGTCGCCAAAACCATCTCCCCAGCTGTGTCCTACCAATCGATCTCCACCCACAGTGCCCCAGCCTACGCATCATACGCCGCTCCCGCCATTTCTGCCTACGCTGCCCCCGCATATTCCCATTACGGAGCCCCCGTCGCTAGCTACGCCGCTGCCCCAGTCGTAGCCAAGACCTACGCTGCCCCAGCAGTGTCTTACTCATCAGTATCACATGCGTCTCCTCTCACCTACGCTGCCCACGCTGCCCCAGTCTCCTACGCTGCTGCTCCCGTCGTCACCAAGACAATCTCCCCAGCTGTGTCTTACTCTTCCGTAGCCCATGCTTCTCCTCTCGCCTACGCCGCCCACGCATCTCCTCTTGCCTACGCCGCTCACGCTGCACCTGTATCCTACGCTAGCCCCGTCGTAGCCAAGACCATCGCTGCACCAGCTGTAGCGTACTCTGCTGCTCCCGCTGTATCCCACGTCACCTACACCGGCTTGGGAGCCAGCTACGGATGGTAATTAAGTATTGTTTAGTATACCTCGATGTACATAATATTACTGCGAACTTAATTTATTACCATGAATAAATAGTTAATACATATCATCAGTATTTTGTTTTGTTTTAAAACCCTGTACCGCTTTAAAAATAGATGCCTGTAAATAGTATATAATAACACATGCTACACGTGGATAACGTGCCAGAATTGTTTGAGAAGCCTATATTTAAAGGGTTCAATAAATGATGTATTTATTTTTTTATAGTGAGACGATTCATTTTTGCATTCTGATTTAAATGCCGTTGACAATTGATCACACTTGCGATTTTATTATTACTTCTTTCTTTATTTCTATTGCATATTTAGTTATCAGTTATCACATTAAGTGATATTTATTGCATGATACAGATTTTAAATCGCATGCATAAACATATGTCTATATATTCGTTCAATATGAACAAAAAGTATCTAAAGATTAATATTTGCAATGTCAGAATTTAAAACCGTCACAACCAAATATGGTTTTTCTTTCAATAAAATAAATATATGTGTCCCGATAAAAATGTAATAATCTAGAATTTCGACCAGTGAACGACTACTAGCTATTATGATTTTTAATCAAAAAAATCCTAGCATTCATTGGTAATAACTCAGTGAGATTTTTTAATGAAAAGACAGAAACTGAAAGACTATTTTTTCAAAAAAAATACTTTAATCTTCAATGCAATTCCACATAGTTTCCATGGAAACGTAATAGAGATAGCAAGTACAAAGGACTCAAAACCCTTCACGCGACTGCAATAAAACTTGGTATCGCGTCGGGGACAGTGGAATTTTTTTGAAGTCATCCGACTGGCTGTAGCATAAAGAAAGTGCCTAATATGCTTTTTGCAATACAAAAAATATCTCTACTACAATGCTTGTGAAGAATTTTTATATTTGAAACGACGACGAAAGATGTTTACTACAAAAAAAATATTATACTAAGAGCCCCAAAAATAGTGAAAAATTGTAATACATTGAATACACTCTTGAAGATGAACAGACAAACATTTTTTTTAACTATGAATTGTAAATAAACAGGTGTTTTTTTTTAATTTTTAGTAGGTTATTAAAAATATTCCATCCAGCTGATTTTAATCATACACAAGACAAAACGTAAAAGAAGTATTACTACTTACATAAAATCACGATTAATACTCAGAATAGCATAGTAAAGAACCCTAGTATAGATATGTACCAAAAAAAACTTAGTAGTATTTTAAGTATTACTAATTACATAAAACTACCACTAATTCTAATAGTAGTATAAGTACAGCCTAATATAGATATGTATCAACTAGCTGTTACCTGCGGCTTCGCTTTAATTAAGTGGCATTTAATATATTTGCTGATTATAACTCATTTATAAGGACTTCCAGAATAGTACCAGAAACCGTTAAAATACCTGTCCAATCATTTTTAATAAGTAGACCAAAAATAAAATTTAATATATTTCTAACTTAAAAATGACGTTCTTTAACATTTCAACCCCTATTTCACCCCCTTAGGGGTAGAATTCCTTCCTCAGCGGGTGTCTACTCAATAAAATGACCCAACTCACCAAATTTCATGGCTGCAACTCTAACAGTTTTTGCTGAGCGAAGATGAATCAGACAGTCAGGACATGTTATTTTAAATATATATAAATAACTTAGTAATATTTACTTATATATTTTTCTATAATAACTCAGTAATACTTTTCATACTCTGCGTTTTGAAAGTATGGTATGTAAAAATAAGGAAAAAAGTTCTGAGAGTTATTATAATCTATCCATGATTACGATTAGAATTATCAGGTGACACGTCGTTTTAATAATTACGTATTTGATGCATGACCAAATCAGGCTATTTAAAGATCATACATAAAATTAGTGAATACTTTGCATAGTATTTTTCACTCCTGTTTTGCGATAAACAAAACTTTAACTACTGAACAGTTGTGTTACAATTGAAACTCGATTGTATATACATATGTAAATTGGAAATTGAAATCGGATATTTCAATCATAAGTACTTTTGAACACAATATTAACGGAATATTAACATTTGCTTCAAAAAACTCAAGAAATCCGATAAAATAATTTAACGTAGAAGACGTAGAACTAAGTACCGCTTTACATAAACAGCTACGGTTTGTATGGAAAAACTAATAATTTTTTTCATATTTTCCCTCTTTTTCTTTTCATTAAAACCTTGTCCTAGCAATAACTAACATAACAAAATAAGAATTAGCATAGTGGTCCATCCATTTGGCGTGATGCGACGACCACACTAAATATAATCCCCATTTAATAATTCGCTAGTTCATGAGTAAGTAAAATGACAGATCCTATTTCAATTACCAATTGCCATAAACTCAATATTCAAGAGTTACGCTACTGATTTTGAAAATTATTTCTTTAGGAGAAAGTTAAATTATTTTTGAGTAACGTGATCTATAATAACTTATCGTTATTTTTTATGTAAAATAACGGTATGGGAGCGTCGCTAGCTCGATCGACAAAAAAAAGTACGCCCATGTCCCCGAAGAGCTAGGCAGAGATTATGCCTCTGCCTACATCCTCACAACCAGGGCATCACAACTAGCCTAAGTCACTAAGTCCCACAACGAGTTTTGGCGCCATCGTGAGAAAAGATGGTCGAAGTTTTTTCATAATTATTGAATTTCGTGCTATTATTGAGTGAAATTAGTCAATTTTGGTACACTATAAATTTTAAGAAAAAAAAAATTTCGCCCCAGACAGGATTTGAACCTGTAACCTTTCGTCTCAAGCCGACGAATGCTCTAACCAATTGAGCTACTGAGGATTCAAGTCCCGTGGCGAAATTTTTAATTCCTTTCTAACCTGTTAACGCGGGCACTTTGTACAATTTTGTTCAGTGAAAGAGCACAAATGAAATAATCATGAAGAAATTAGCGTATCGTGTATTTCCCCGTTGCCGCCAAATTTCATTACAGAGCTTGTGTAATGAGCCACCGCTTTACCCAAGAGCCTGACATGACTTCCTGACGACTTATGGCTGATGACTAATTATAATTAATTGAAATTGATATAAAATTCGATGCAAATTTCTACTTGACTAATGGCTAAATACTAACGTGAAGGCCAGAACCTAAAGAAAGAAAGAAGAAGTCCCACAATGAAATAGGTGGTAATTCATTACCAACCTTGCACACTTCAAATCCCGGGCAACGTTATTGAAGTTATACTTCTTTTGGCGCGATAGGAAAAAATGATGAGGGTAAATTTTTACGATGCGCGCGCACACCGTCACGAAAAACCGACATGATGAAGTTAGCTATAGATAACATTTTAGTTTTTTTCTATGGTTAGTTGAGGGTTAGTGTTATTTTGTCTACAAATGTAAAATAAGGCAAAAGATAAAATTTTTAAAAAGATTTTTATCTTTTATGCCGAAGAAGTATAACTTCTAACGCGTGTACATAAGTACACACACAATTTTTTTTATTAGAAAATTGAAAATACACATTTACTCTAAAAAAAATTTAAGACAGCTTGTTCTTTGGCATGTGTTCCTCCATGCTCTTTCGAACAACGCGCGGGCAATCTCGCAGCTGAGAAACGAATTCATTTGAAGTCATATAGTCATAAAGTATCTTCACGCCTATATCTCCGAAAAGGTAGGCAAAGGCACAACCAGGGCACCCACGACTAGCCGAAGACACTAGTCCCATAATGTGATAGGTGGCAAGCCTATCGCCAACCGGGCATATATCATTTCAATATCATTTGATTAACCTTCAGTAGGGCTACTATTGAATCTCGATTTCATGCAAATTGTAAATTAGAATTGCAAACTGGAAATTGGAATCGGATATGTTGTAGTAGGTACCTAAAGTACTCTTGAACACAGTAATGGCGAATTATTTAGTTCCAACTAAATGCAAAGAATCCATTTAAATAATGTATTGTTTATTACTAACAAAATTTTATATTTTTTTATGATAATAGAAGGATTTCAGACAGATTTCCTGATGGTAAGAAATTAGTAGGCGGCGTGGCCTAGAGACTCCAAAGGTGGTAATGGTGCGTTGCCAACCTGAGGCCGGGATGTTAGGCCTCGAGAAAAAGTAAGCTTACCGGCTACCTTACCCTCCGAACCGGAACACGTCAACAGCAAGCATTGGACGTTATGGTGGCAGGAATAGGTAAGGCGGTGTTACCAATCCGGGCAAGTCGCTGCAAAACTCTACCACCTAGTCGGATGCCACGGTGTTAGTGACGGTTAGCCTGTGCTCGCCTTTTACGAGTTACCTGGCAGGAAGGCAGATGGTCTATTCTGCAAAGGAGCCCGGACCAACACAGGGAATTCCTAACGAGTTGTGTTCAAGAGTACCTTAAATCACATATTCGATTCTAATTTCTAGTACTGCCTTAATCCAAATTCAAGAGTAACCCTTCTGATGTCATTTCCAAACCAATATATTTCACAACTGACCCCTGCAAAACAAAACATGTCAATGTTGTGGTATTATTGTTCCCGAAAAATATTTTTAAATGTCCTAATATCAATTTTTAAATAAGTGCTATACCATTTTGGAATCGCAAGAAACTTACCTATCTTTTTAATTTACTTGCTAGAGTTGCATAGTACTTTTTTTAGTACACTTGGAGAAATTTGAGTAAAATTGTAATTACAAAGTCCTTGACTGGGCAAGAACTTAATTTTCTTTAAAATCTTGGTTAGATACATTGTTTTTTTTTAATTCAATTTGACAAAGAGTTACTGCGGATTAAATAACATATTTTTTATATAGGTACAGTTATCAAAATAGTCCCACAAGGTGTAAAATTTTTAACTTTTTAAAAAATGTCATTTATTTTTTGTAATACCCAGAGGGAACTTTTTTTTATTTTTCTGGTGACAGAGATGTGCAATCGCCTAATTTTTAACCACTGATGGAAAAAGAGGGGTATTAAAAGTTTGACGGGTCTCTTTCTGTGTATGTGTGTCTGTAGCATCATAAAAAATATAATTAAAACTAGTAGACCGATTTCAATGCAGACCTTCTGTAAATTTGACGTGATTGAGATGGACCTTAGCTACATTACGTGTAGATCTTTCCGGGGATTATTGTTTTTTATTTTAGTGATATATCTGTTGTCATAACGTCATTGGCAGGCACTGATTTTTTACACAGGCCATAATGACTGTTACGGCAAGGGCGCCGGTAGACTTCCATAATAGGCTTAACATCCCGGCCACAGATCAGCGACGCATCTGAAACGTCTGTGGAGTCTATAGGGCATGGTTGCCTTTACTATCAGGAGACTCGTATGCTTGTTCAGTGATGCCTCTACAAAAAAAACTTCTGACAACAATTAACATAAAATAATGAATTAGCAAAATAGGTCCATCCATGGTGTGATCAAGAGAAATAACGTTAAATATTTTAGGGATTGACATTCATATTAGTCTTACAAGTAAGAAATAAAAAAAAACAAATCTCAATTTTAAATATCATTTATTAAATAGTACTTTTAGTTCATAACAATATAAAAATTTATTAACAATCAACAGTTTTACATTTTATATACACTTTATATACAATTTGACCTGATCTTTACCAACCGTGGCCAGCACTGATTGCTCCATAGCCGTAGCCAGCTCCATAGCCGTAGCCGGCTCCATAGCCAGCAGCATAGCCACCATAACCAACGGAAACTGCAGGAGCAGAGTACGAGACAGCAGGGGCAGAGTACGAGACAGCTGGGGCAGCGTATGAGACAGCAGGAGCTGCGTATGCTACAGGAGCCGAGTGAGTCGCTACTGAGGCATAAGAGACAGATGGGGCAACAGCATGTGCAACTGGAGCAATCACTGGAGCTGCGATAGACTTAGCGACAACTGGTGCTGCATAAGTTTTGGCAACTACAGGTGCAGCTGCAGCATATGCGACTGGAGAAATGTGAGTGGACACAGACTGGTATGAACTAGCTACTGCTGGAGCTATGGCTTTCGTGATCACTGGTGCAGCGTATGAGGCTACAGCCGGAGCGGCGTAAGATGCTACTGCGGGTGCAGCAAATGCTTTGGTAATCACTGGAGAGGCATATGAGGCCACTGGTGCAGCGTATGATGCAACTGGAGCAGCATATGACGCGACTGGTGCAGCATATGAAGCAACTGGTGCAGCGTATGAAGAATAGGACACAGATGGAGCGCTGTACGCGAGTGATGCGCCATGCAGGAGATTGCCAGCAGAGGCAATTCCAGCTGCACACAAGAAGATGATCACCTGGAATATGAATACAAATTTCGATTTTTATACACTATTTATTTTTATGGACCAGTGCTTAGAGAAAAAAACAGTCAAATATCCTTCCTAATCCTGATTGTATAATAAGTAATTATTGTAAAAAAGTAAAAAAAGCGGCTTTCCTGGTAATAAGAACTCTTTGCCTATAAACAGCAAAGATGTAATTAATGCGACGCGATCCTATGGTTCGAATCTCAAGTCTTTTTCTTTTTCTTTCTTTAAGTTTTGGCCTTCACGTTAGTATTTTGCCATTCGTCAAGTAGAAATTTGCATCAAGTTTTATATCAAGTAAAATATAATTAGTCATCAGTCACAAGTCGTCAGTAAGTCATGTCAGGCTCTTGGGTAAAGCGCGGCCTCATTACACAAGCTCATGTAAGGAGATTTGGCGGCAACGAGGAAATGCACGAAACGCTAATTTCTTCATGATTATTTCATGTTTGCACTTTTACTGAACAAAATTATACAAAATGCCACCAAAATTTAATAATTTCACTCAATATCAACACGAAATTCATTAATTATGAAAAAACTTCGACCATCTTTTCTCTCGATGGCGCCAAAACTGAATCTCAAGTCGCAAGTTAAAGTCTACCGACATCCATACCACCCAGCACGGAACACAATAAAGGCAAGCAGTGACACTGCAACACGTTTGACCTACATATTTTAAAAAATATCTACACATAAAGTAACATGAAAATTATACAATACATACTCAAGTAGCAGTTTTAATATTTCGCTTATGCTGTTATGAAAACATACTATTTTAATTTGTTTATATCAAACCAAGGCAATGTTGTCTTTAAAAGAAAATAGACAATTTTCTATTTTTTAAGTTACCCGACCCGGAGGTCGAACCCGGGACCTCAAGAAGTCAAGTCCGACGTCGGACCGATAGACCACAGAGGCGACAACCATTTTATAATAAGTTATAAAGACGATGTTTTCTATACTAGATTTTACCTTAATGATAGATTAAACGTTAATTGACATTTCTGAGTGCGCTTGCTAGAGATCAATAATTTCGAGAGAAATGTAACAGTTTAAAGAATAAGTGTTTTTTTTATATTGGAAGGTAAACAAGCAGACGGACTGCCTAGTGGTGAGAAATTCACGCCGCCTAGAGACACCAAAGGTGATATTGGTGCGTTGCCAACCAGAGGCTGGGATGTTAGGCCTCGAGCAACATTAAGCTTACCGGCAACCTTATCCTTCAATCGGAACACGTCAACGTTGAGCACCGATGTTATGGCGGCAGGAATAGATAAGGCGATAGTAAAAATACGGGCGAGTCACTACGAAACTATACCACCTCGTAGGATGTCACGGTGTTAGTGACGGTAAGCCTATGCTCGCCTTTTACGAGCTGCCTAACAAGGCAGATAGTCTATTCTACAAAGGAGCCCGAACCAACACGAGGGAAAAGGAGCAAGTTTAAAAAAGCTTAACAAAATTAAATAGAATAAGCTTACTTTAGAACACGTGGTTGGTCTATGCCTAACTCACAGTATAACTGCTGCTACAGAAAAGACCCTAGAAATCATATGTATATAAACCTATAGAAAAAAAGTATCTTCACGCCTATATCCCCGAATTGAGAGGCAGAGGCACAACCATAGCACCCACGACTAGCCGAAGACAATACAACTCAATACAGTAACTCCTTATTGTGAACCGAATACTGAGAAAAATATTAGATACAATAAGCTCACCTTAGAATACATGGTTGGTCTATGGCTAGCTCACAGTATGACTGCAAAGACCCTAGAAATCATATATATACTAGTCTCCACAAACTTGAATTAAGTCGTTGCAGAATTTATTACACTTGTGTAATACATGATATAGTAAAATGAAATGTCACATGTCGTAATAAGAGCTGCTTTCGTTTGACATTTATAAAGCTCTAGCTAAAAGCCTAATCTAAAATAACAATGTCAGGGCGATTTAAGTCCTTAATAGTATGGGAGCCCAAGGTGCCAAATGTGTAGTTGCTCAAGCATCATGGCGATCTTGAATTTTGTCGATTAGTGAAGAATAAAAAGGTCGTTTGACATTTATATGTTTAGCGATGTGGGTAGCGTCTAAAAGCTACATTACTAGGTAATCACACACATTCAATCAAAGACAAATATCGATAGTATAAGAAAACTAAAAATGTTTTTATGTGATAAGTCAGCAAACAAGCACACAAGTTTCCTGACGGATAGTTGCAGGTGTATCGCTGACTTGCGGCCGGAATGCAAGGCCTATTGTGCAAGTCCGGGCCGGAACATGACTGACTTTTTTGGCAGCAAAAAAGAAGTAAGGAGGTGAATCTCTGCATGGATAAGTCGCTGCTCCGCTCTTTACCGCCACTTTTTACTTTTCTGCTAAATGTACATTTGTTGTGTGTCTCCGAAGACGAAAACTTGTCAATTAACCAGGTTGCAAGGCTTACAAACGTAATTTTTATTGTTTTTTTTTTAATTTCTGATTTTCCAATTCTCTTACATCACGCAATAAGCCCACCATGTGGCATATAAATTTACGCAAAAAAATTAAATAGCCTTCCCTACCCGCGAAATTCTTTATAGAGATTTTATATATAATGGAGATATCATAATTCGACGCGCTTGAGTAATTCCTGAAATCCCCTCTTGGGTGCTCCTACTATTAACAAATGCATGCCCTAATTGCTGTTGAGTAGAACATCACTTTGGATAACTTGGTAATTTAAAACACATTATCATATATACCCTTCTGAAAGTGTAGGTACATAACATGCATGTATCTGAAAGTTAATTTGGGAAATATGTGTGTTAAAATGGTCGAAAATCACTTAATCGTAAAAAAACCACTACATTGTCGTGTAGAACTTTTTAATAAACTTCAAATTATTATTTTTTTATTACCCCTTACTTATTAAAGTTATAAAAATATAAATCAAGACTTTTCTTATATAACAATGTTTTCCTGATTAAAAAGAAAATAAAAAAAGAATAAGCAAAGCTGTTCTATCCATCCGTACATGATACGAAAACCAAGGAACCCAAAAAAAAGGAACGAAAAAGAAGTAAGAAAAAAAATTCCATGGAATTTTGACATCAGACCTGGACTTGGTAACAGTGAGACTACCTCGGAAGTACGCTCTTTCAAATAAAAAAAGTCGGTTTAGAATCGGTAAAATCGATATTTCTGCCTCCCTAAGGACAATGTCATATATGAGTCTGGAGGGTAGGGTCGTCGGTAGACTTGCATAATTGGCTTAACACCCTGGCCACACAACAGCGACGCACTTATAACATCCATGGTGTCTCTAGGCTACTGGTATAACTTACCATCAGAAGAGCCGTGTGCTTATTCCCTGTCTTTTTTTTAAACTCGGGTCAGGATACGTGACCTGATCGAAAATTCGTAAGACGCCGGGCGCTTGCGCGAATGTACGTGTTGTCATGTTTGTGTACGATAGCGCAATGAATATTGTATTGTACTACATAAATGATAGTACTTTCATACTGATAATTAAGCGCAATAAATGAATACTATATTTTGCCACATTAATTATAGTACTTTCATCCTGATAATATAAGCAATTCGTGAAAAATTATTCCCCAACCATTCAAAATATCAAAAATGCACAACGTTAATATTCAAGTTTCCACTTCTGCCGGGACTCCAACCTTTTTTAAATATCAGACGATAGATGTCATTACTTTCTATCGCAAAAAACCTTTTTTATATATCCGACAATAGATGTCATCATTTCCTATCGCAAAAACATACAACTTAGAAACCAACCATGCTTGACAACAGTACCACGTTTCCATGTACGTGGTTAATTATTGAATACATTAAGAATAACCAGATATCTAAAGATTTATCTTTAGAACCTTTATTTAAACTGCGACCTAGTTTGTATTTGAGACAAAATTGCAGCAATATGAGAGCGAGTATATCGACTGATATCAATTATACATAATGCATATGAAACCGCTTATGGCCCGCATTTATTATTAGGCCAAGTAACAACACCTCGGTCGACCTTTTCTTTATGATGTAATATCTCTGGACTAATAAATAATGTGTCTTGAGAAGTTTTAGCAACTCGCTGGTCGAGGAAATAACTTTTTTTATGATATTGGAAGGCAAACAGCAACACGTATTTCCTGAAAGTAAGAATTTTTTTTAGGGCTCTACGCGCTTTCTTATTATTTCTCAAGTTTCTGTCGATGATAACAATGCCGTACAAAAATGACCAAAATGGAGTCATTCTACCTGCACTTTTTAATTCTCACCAACACTCATTTGGACAGCTTACAGGTGACGGTATAGTGCTGAATCTTATTATTTTATGCTCTTATATCGTCCTATATAAGTCACCCGGTGGTTCATATGAACCATCAATTTTGTAGCATGGGCCTGTAGTCTATGTGGTATCTATTTACGAATTTTAAATTTCTATGTATGAACATCGCGATCGTTGACATCCATAATATAACTTCTCTGTTGCTTACTGTCTCGTGTTTTAGACTTCATGAGGTAACGGGTTTTATCTCCAAGTAGGGTAAAAAAATGAGTTTTTTCAATTTTCTAAAAAAATCGTTCACACGATTGGATATGTGCCCGATAGCGAAAGATTTGCCTATTCTATCTACACATCATATTATGAAACTTTAGTATCTTATGTTGTGGGTGCCTTAATTGTACCTCTGCCTACCACGTCCTGAACAAGAACGTGAAGATACTTATTTTGTTTTTATTTTAGATTATACCTATATTGTATTTTGTAGAAAGACATTTAATAAAATATTTAAATTATTAAAATTGATTTAACCCTAATCATTATCTTAATTAACTAGTAATTGGTGTTTATCAACGACACTAATCCATAAACACACGGGTAATACCGGCTGAAATCAAAAAGCATAAACTATTTTTGAATACGTAAATATGAAAATATATTTTCAAAAGCTGTTTTCTAATGTCAAATTTATTAAAACTAGTGGTCGCCCGTTGGTCGAAATTAGGCCATTATAAATTTTAGTACCTTGTTGATTAGAACGCCATCTTCATTTCTCAAGATCAACTACTTCGTTTTCAAACTGGATGGTGCGCCACCTGTGATATTTTATCGTTATCATCAATATATTTGTTTGTGTGTGTCAAATGCATGGTACTGTGGGTAATGTTTCATTTATTAATTTAATGTATTTAATAAGCGTTATTATTGAAAAATAATAGCGTTCTGCACTTCTTCTACACATAAACTATAAGTGTGCCGAATTTTATGCTCCTGCGTCCGCGCAATTTTCGTAAAAAGGGGTCCAAAGTTTTAGCATCACGTATTAATATACAGATTACAGATATAAAGTAACGTGTACTGAATGTTTCCGATTGTCGCATTTTTTCATTTTCATCCGGTATACTTATACGTAAACTAGCTGTCTGTTCCGGCTTCGCGCTGTTGTAAACTTTTTTATCAAAAACTAGCTGCTGAAACTAGATTAAGATGTAATCCTATTTTTCAAGTTGGATCAAACTGCACACGGTTTACAAATTTTAATTGAAATCGGTTAAGTAGTTTAGGAGTCCAATGCGGATAAACAACGTAATGTAATTTATATAATTAAGATTATACTTTTATGTAAATTAATTTAAAAATAGCAAATCCAAATATAGACATATCTACATTACACCAATTATTTTCTTTATTGCAAATCGAACCTGTTACTTGTGACAAATCGGTGACGTAAGACCCATGTACGCTGACCCCTCAACCAACGAGGCGGTCAAAATAAAAAAATCTGCACATATAAAAAAAAATTGTCTTTCAGACAGACAAGCATGCATACATACATGATGTACATACATGATGTATGCATGCTTGCTATATGCATGTACGCGTGAATTACATATGTACATTTGAAAAAAAAAATACGGACGACTGGACCGATTTGCTAATTTTGGTTAATAATTATTTGTGAGTCCAGAAAAAGCTTTAAGGATAAGAAAAAATGGAAAAATTGCGAAAAAAGTAGTAAAACAACGTTTAGATTTCCCCCTATAAATTAAAAGGGACAAAATAAAGTAGCTGTGGCAATGAGTATTATAATTATAATATTATAGCAGTATAGTAATATTTCTAAATAAATACTGAGGTAGACCTTTTTTTAATGTACACTTAGAGCTTATTCACCTAAAAACTCGACGAGGCAGCTATGGTATCCATGACCTTGCTTTCAGCTGCGGCTGACCTTCTTACCATCAGGAGAACCGGTTACTCGTTCATCCTTTTCCATAAAAAAGCACCCCGTACTCTCGCTGGAAGGTTGTTTTTTTTCAATCGTATCTGATTGATTAATTAAAATCGATCGAGCAAATACATAGCCCATTTTAATCTATGATACCAGAGATGCAAATGCTAAAAACCAGTAAATATATCGATTTTTTGTGCGACAGTAAACAGATATCGCCTCTGTGGCCTAGAGGTCCGAGTGTTGGACTTGACTGCAACCCGAGACCTCTCTCGGGTTCGAATCCCGGGTCGGCCAACAAAAAGAAAATTGGATTTTCCAATTTTCTAATAAAAAAATAATTGGTCGGGATTGGAAATGTGCCCGGTTGGCGATAGGCTTGCCACATATCACATTATGGGACATAGTTTTGGGACTTTATGGGACTTAGCTAGTCGTGGGTGCCCTGGTTGTGCCTCTGCCTATGTCTTCGGGGATATGGGCGTGAAGATACTTTTTTTTAGTAAACAGATACACAGAAAAATCCAAAATGATTTGCGAAGATCGAGAAGCGTCTCAAAACACACATACATATCTCCATGCCAGGTCCGTTACGAGGTAGGCAGAGAATATTAAGTTCCAAACCTCACGATCCTGACAAACCTGTCAGGCTTCCATCACAATCATTAACCTTTTCATACAAACACGCCAGTTTCGGAGACTTTTGACTCCTCCCTCGGAGACCGGGGAGACCAAGAACAACCTTGGTCTCCCCGGGTACCTACATCCATCCATATTCGCATTGTATATCTGCTTTGCCAATCTTTCATCTTTCATTTTTTCCACATGACCGATCCAGTGGAGCATGTTTGTAACTTAGACATATATTACCTTAAAGTATATGTGTAAATATGGTGTACGTGTGTTTGTCACCTAACTCCTACTGAGCGGATGGAGTTATTTGGTTCAAATATTGTTTGTACATTCTATCAAAAAAGTATCGGGAATCGATTATTTGTTTATGGTTCCCAATTCAAATTTTTGTTTTTTGTTTGTTGTTAGATTGTTACAACTATTATTTATTTTTGAAGCGGAATATAAGTTGCATATGATATTTATATTAAATACTGTGCTGTTTTTGGTTATATCATATTTAGTGTGAGTAGACAAACATATCCCTGTAGAGATAGACAGAGGCGCAATTAGGGCAGCCACGACTAGCCGAAGACACTAAGTCCCACAATGTAATAGGTAGCAAGCCTGGTAGGTAGTAGCTGGGGCCTGCGTGCCAATCCCAGACAACTTTTTTTATTGAAAATTGGAAAAACCAAATTTTCTTTTATGTTTCCCGACCTGGAAATCGAACCCGGGACCTCATGAAGTTAAGTTCGACACCTGAACCGCTAGACGACAGAGGCGGCACACACCTTGAAGGTAATAAAATAATTGTTAATTAATAACAAACAACTTGAGTATTGTTGATATTTTCCCGGTTCCTTAATGACAGAGCGTATTTCAATGGGTTGCTGAATTATTTAAAATTAAACACAATATATGACCCTGATCTCGGTAAGCTACAGCCCTGCCTGCTTCTCGTGTTCGCTCTTGGACAGAGAACGGTACTAAGGAGCAGCCATCTTGGTCCAATAAGCTTCCCCGGCGGCACCCGAAGGCCCTAGGCAAAACTTGACCCCGTGGGCGCGAGAAAAGTAGAACCTGGGTATCTTTACTAAAAAGTAGCCATCCTGGTCCAACTAGCTTCCCTGCCGGCACCCGAGGGCCCTTAATAAAACTTAACCTGGGTTTCTTTGCTTAAACGAGAGGACAACCGAAGTAAACGCAAGGATGATAATGACGACAAAGAGAGCCCTTTCACATTTTTAAAATATTTACAGTTACGTAAATATGCGCTCAAGGTCTTTGTAAATCTTAAAACGATCTACAAAAATACACAATGTTACATTAAATACTTTCATTACACAATGTTAAAGTTCATTCACAGGTAATTTGCTCGATCACGACAAATGCGAAAGGGGTTATGATTTTAAAATCACTACATAGTATAAAACAAAGTCGCTTCCTCTGTCCCTATGTCCCTTTGTACGCTTAAATCTTTAAACGTAGTTTTAAAGGATTTTGAACGGGGTTTTTCAATATATAGACTTTATAATATATATAAAGTGATTGCAGAGGAAGGTTTATATTTATATTTTATGCCCGTGCGAACCCGGGGCGGACCGCTATTATAATTATATATAAATATATGTGAATGAACAAAGTTAGAAAACAGTAGTGTCGTTGGTGCTTCTCAGTTAATTAATTTAATTTAATTAATTAATTAATCTCAGGCTTCCTTGGTTAATTAACGAAATTCTTGATTAAAAATTTCAAACCCATCAAAATCTTTTTATGCAAAACTGGCTGTTACCCGCGGCTTTGCTCGCGTGGCAGTTATTAACTGAAATTGTATTAAAACCTATTTGAATAATTTATCCCTTTCTTATTTTTAAAACTTTTATGCAAACTTTCAACCCCTATTTCACTTCTTTAGGGGTAGAAATTACCAGAAACGATAATAAAAAATTGTATCTACTCAGTTTTAATAAGTAGCCTAAAAATAAATGTCAACATGTTTCTAACTTCAAAAATGACGATCTTTCATACACAATTTCAACCCCTCATGGGTAGAATTTCCAAAATTCCATCCTTAGTGGATGTTTACTCAATAAAATGAACCTATTCACCAAATTTCATGGCTATAACTTTTTTCTGTCAGTCAGGACATGTTATTTGATAGCTTTAGATGTTGTTAAATGTAAAGGTTATGAAATATAATGTAGAGCAAATTCTCTCACTCTAAAAGCTCTAACTCTTCAAAGGTAGGTAAGTTGTGTCCTCGCGCTCCGCTTTGATCGTTTTAGCGAGTGCACTCTTATGCCGATACAAAAACCTTATTTAGATCTAAATGTATTTTTTAACCGAAGTGGCTACATTTTCGACGCCTATACTTTTTTGAGAATGCTAAGTGATTTCTCCGTAATTTAAAAACCGATTTTAAAAACTTGTTTTTATTTGAAATAGTGTACCCACTTTTAAAATTGTTTTATTGCAGTTGTACAATTGTATTAATTTGACGAAGGAATCAAAGGAATCGATTATAAAAATTTTGATATTCTTTTAATAAGAATGCCATCTTCATTTATTAAGAAAAACTACTTAGTTTCCAAATTTTATGAGTATAGTTTGTACGCCATCTGTGATCTTTTATCGTCATTTTTTTTACATAATGCAAGTGAATTAAATAAAAAATAAAGCTAATATTATTCAATAAGCATTATTATTGAAAAATATTAGCGTTCTGCACTTCTACATATAAACTATAAGTGTGCCAAATTTCATACTCGTCCTTCCGTGTAATTTTCGTAAAAATGGGTCCAAATTTTTTGCTTCACTTATTAATATTACGATAGCTACTTGAATTACAATTTTGAAATTGTACTCGGGATTTCGTAGACTACACATAAATAATTCATTATTTTCTACATGCCGTGGTTAGTTACATATTCGATCCTGATTTTTAAGTTGATTGATTTATTCGTAGATACTGAATCGATTTTAAAAAACATTTTTGTACTTGAAAGAGTTATACACATCTGTAGTTATCCTATAACCTATTGCTAATAAGCACGATTTTTTTATGATATTGGAAGGCAAACAAGCAGACGGATTTCCTGATGATAAAAAAAATTCACGCCACCTAAAGACACCAAAGGTGGCAATGGTGCGTTGCCAACCTGAAGTCAGGATGTTAGGCCTCAAGCAAAAGTAAGTTTACCGGCTACCTTACCCTTCTAACCGCTGTTCGAAGATGCGATGACGTTATGGTAAGGCGGTGGTACCTATCAGGGCGAGTCGCTGCGAAACTCTACCACCTAGTTAGAATATGTCTCGCCTTTTACAAGCTCCCTGGCAGGAGGCCAATGGTCTATTCTGCAAAGAAACCCGGACCAACACGAGAAAAATGATGAATTGGGAAATTTGAGGTAATCCCAGAGAAATCAAGGAAAACACTTACTTTTCTTGTAGTTTTCAACTCCACTCTGTCATTCAGTATCAACCATATACTTGTTTGTTAAATCGTTTTAAGTTTAGTTTAGTTGAAAATCCCTAATGCTGGTGTAGAAAGTGAAACCCGTGGGCTTAAGTGTAGTATCAAATGTGAAATAAAGTGTATTGTGGAAAAGTACAAAGGTTGTTTATAACTCAAGATCGGCTAAACCGATTAGGCTGAAAATTGATTAGGAAATAGCACAGAAGCAGATGACGGGTAACAAATACCTTTTATCTCGTTCGACTGCGAGGAAACTAACAAAAAAAATATATTAATTTTTACCATATAAACTGAAAGGACGAAGTTCGCCGGAGTAGCTAGTAAAACATGAAATGAATCATCTTTAATGTATCTACCAAACAACCACTTCTTTCTCTCACAAAATATAAATTACCTGTACATATTTTGTTTATGTATTTTCTTGAAAATTATCCGCACTAACGTTATGAATGCGAGTCTGTCTGTCCACTGAAGCGAATAGACGAAATTTGATATGCATATAGCTAAAGATCCGCGTTCAAACAATGGCTAGTACTTTTAAAAAACAACCTCCAGAGGGCTATAATAAGTTGTAAATTTTTATACAAAAATCGATACAATTATACGCTCTCGAAGTCGCGGGAATACACCTAGTGATATATTTCAAAATAAAATCCTGCTATATTTATCGACAAGGACATGATACTATAACTGTACTGAAATAATATAAATATGCAAATATGTTTTTTTGTTATAAAAATTGCTACAGTTTTGTACTTGTACTTTGTGCTTGATGCCTTTCGCCAAAGTTTCTCGATTGGTATAAAAACCTGTGAATAATGAGTTAATATTATTCAGTTTTCAAAATTAGCAGCATAAACATGTACGCCAAGGTGTGTTATTTTGTTATTTATTAATAGTGATGATAATTAAGTGATAGTCCAAAAAATATTTAGTTCTGTGGCCGGGTGATTATTTAAAACGTCATCTATAAGAGGCGTTATCTGTACGTCATCTTCCGAGTGATTTTTTTGAAAACGTCATCTCTAAGAGGCGTAACCTTTGCATCATCTTCAACTAGTCAAACGTCAATGTCTACCCAACAGTCAAAGCTCGATTCGGATATATTTCTAGGCTGTGGAAATCCTACTGATTTCTGACTCGATAACTTCAGTACTCACCACTATCTTGTTCTGGACTGGATGGGAGTAAACCAGCTACATGTGCTTAAGGCTCAACACTTTAGCCTTAGTTTGACAAGACGTCTTTAACATCTTTAATTTATATGGCGATGTGTATTTCTTATGAGGAAATCTAACTTGCTTTCCTATGATAAAAAAATAGTTCAAAATCTGACTTGCATTTTGCAATTATTTCAAAGTCTAATTAACTAGCTGTATCGGCGATCTTCATTCCACCCGTTCAGTTTGCATAGGAAAATTCTAATGTTGGTTTTTCTATTTTCTCGCAGTCGAACAGAATCAAAAGCGTGACTCCTGATTTTAAGCTACCTCCCCATCGATTTTTAGCCAAATCTGATCAGCTATTCTTGAGTTATAAATAGTGTAACAAACACTACTTTCTTTTATATTTGTAGATTTACTGTGTGTGATATACATAATATTTTTTTCTGTTTGAATCATCTATTCTAGATAGTATTCATTCTATATGTACGTGTATATATGATAAAAATATGACATTGCATTTTGTTTCCAGTTGATCGTCGCTCTCTGCGCTATGGGCGTTGCCCGCGGCAGTGGTCTGTATGGAGCTGCACCTCTGGCCTACAACAGCCACGCCATTGCTGCACCACTGGCATATGGTCGCCACGCGATCGCCGCGCCAGTGGCCACTTACGCTGCCGCTCCAGCTGTAGCCGTAACCAGGACCATCGC
>NJDD01000108.1:415526-454404 GCA_002245505.1 Calephelis nemesis | reverse complement strand
ATTGATTTTCGCGAAAATTGCTAGGAAGGTAGCTAAGAACCAGGAGATGGATATACGGATGAAACTAGGAAAATCAACATTTTAATTTTTTCTTTACAAACGGAAAGGGTAGAACGAAGTTCGCCGGAGAAGATATGGATTTTTAAGACATTTCTGTCCTACACAATACCTCTTGGGATAAATTGAAACCTAATAAAGATAATTCAACTAATTTTACGATATTTCCCCATCTGTTTATCTATTTGTTAGATTATCACAGAAAAACTACTAAAGCGAAATTGGTCTGATATTCAATTTTTTTAGTGACAGGTATCCAACTTCTTAATTATACTAACATTATGAATTCAAAAGTTTTTATGTTTGTTTGATACTCTTTCACGCAAAAACTGCTAAATCGATTTTTATAGAGGGTGACTAGAATTAATTCACGATAGTTTTTATTCTGATATAATGTTCCTGTAGGACTAGTAACCAACAACCATTAATTAAATTTAATTTTACATTTGAAGGAGATACGATATTTTATTTGAACTTTAAATTGTAGAAAAATGTTTTCTGCCACGTAGGCGTAGCTGCAAAACCGGACTAAAGGCGTAAGCTTTTATATCCGTACAAATGATTTTCATTTTCTAGCTAGAGTGGAAGTTCATAAGGAAGTACATATTTAAATTTTTCTTAGTTACACTACTGAAGAATTTTTATTTATAAGTTTGCAATAAACTCGATAAAAATATCTTCACGTTCGTATTCCCAAAGACAAGGCAAACCTGTAGTGTTATAGCAAAACTTTTGAATCTCGATTTCATGCAATTTGAAAATTGGAATCAGATTTCTTATTTAAAGTAGTATTAATACAATACCAGCGGATTATTAGCATTTAGTTCTGAAAAATTAAATGAATCTGAGAACATTATTAATTATCGTTTTCTAATTAAATGTTAATAATTCGCTAGTACTGTGCTTTAAAGTATATCCTATTTCAATTTAAAATTCACATGAAACGAGTTTCCCTTTGTCTCATATTCCACTCTGGCTTCGTGGTTTTTTTATTGGAAAATTGAGAAAAACACATTGTCTTTTCGTTGCATTATTCGAGAATCGAACCCGTAACTTCGCAAAGCGATGTCCAACACCGCACCACTGGACCACAGATGCGATACACTTAATACTCATAAATATCAATATTAATATTAACATAATATAACACATGTAATGCACTTTTAAAATACAAAAAAGCAAGTGGCTATCAGAAGCTTTATTCGAGCTATTTTTAAATTTTTTACTGATTTACAGGCAGAGGAAAATATTAAGACCAATTTAGGTATTTGCGGCCATGTCTTGAATACTAATTAAATAACTGTTTATCTATTTATTTCACATGGAAGACCAACAGCAAATTATACAATTTAAATGGTAACAGAAAAAAAACAGTAAGCCAGTTACAGGTCCTCACTTACAGACACATATTAAACATTAATATATAAATGTTAACACTCCACCATGATACACGAAACATATCGAATACTAGAAAACAAATAATGTTAAATAATATAAAAAAAGTATCTTTCTGTAACACTGAAAACCTAGACCCTGTCTTCAACCAAAGCACCCACGACTAGCCGAAGTCCTAAAGTGAATAATGGCAAACCTATCCCCAATCGGGCACAAGTATCTTCACGCCCATATCCCCGAAAAGGTAGGCAGAGGCACAACCAGGGTACCCACGACTAACCGAAGATACTTAGTCCCACGATGTGATAGGTGGCAAGCCTACCGCCAACCGGGTACGTATCCAATCCCGATTAACATTTTTTTTATTAGAAAATTGGAAAAACCCAATTTTCTTTTAGTTGCCCGACCCAGGATTCGAACCCGGGACCTCATGCAGTCAAGTCCAACACCTGAACCGCTAGACCACAGAGGCGATAAAATTTATTATAAAATTAAATATACACATTTTATTTTGCACGACCCGGAAATCGAACCCGAAATCTCATGTAGTCAACGCCAACCGGACCACTAAACCACAAAGGTGATAAATTGAGTTATATTTTATATTATAATATTTTATATTATATTATTTTATAATACATAGTTATATTTTACAACTAAATTACTGTATTATTAATATAATTATTATAAAAAATAGAACACACCTTGGCGTACATGTTTATGCTGCTAATTTTGGCAACTGAATAATTTGCACACATTGTGCTCTGGTTTTTATACACCGGTAACATCGTTTGTTAATCATGTTACTTTCATTGCCAAGGTGAACCACTGACAAAGCTGCTTAAAGAACAACGAGCGCCTTTTAGTTTTGCTTTCGATTTTGAGTCATAGGAACCTTGTACGTAACCTACTATAATTATAGTTCTCTACATTTTTGTAGACATAACAAGCACGCAGTGTTTGTTTAGGCCTAAAAGTACCATAGATGTTAAAGGTGCGTTCCTGACATGTGGGCCCGGGTTGGGTTTAATGTGAATCTCTACCGGGTATCCTATTCTACGGTCCGGAAAACAACAGTGCCGAGCACTGTCAACATGGCGACCGAATTAAGTAAGGTAGTGGGTAACTACCCGTAACTAACTACTACTATTGACTTAAAATGAGAAAAAATCCCTTATTTACCCCTTTTTTAGGTAAATGCTTGTACTTTACCTCAAAAAAGTGTGTATATAATGGAATTCCACTAAGTGCCGACGGTAACAAGTATAGATTCTCTTAATTACCCCATTTAAAAAATCAGTTATCACCAGTTAAATTACATGCATACATATCTTCACGCCACGTCCTTACCTGTTAAGTTTTATGTGCTTTTATTTCTAACGTATTACCTTTATTTATTTACCTGTAATATGCCCCTAAAATTTGCCCTGTTTAAGTGCATAATAAGGATTTCGAGAAAAAATGGCCACTAACTGCACTATATGTGGTAGATTTAAAAAAAGTTAGGTAGTATTGAAATTAAAAAGCTTGCGAAATAATGTAATTATTCATATTAAGTGTAGAAACAGAGTAAATTACAATATTTTAATAAGAATTTAAATTGTTATGAAAATTAACATATGAATTCCAAGGTTCCAAGGAAGGTTTTTAACAAAAGTTAACTTTTTTTAATATCAACCAATAGAAATTCAAATATCGAAAAAATAACCACCCTGGGGACCTCTTTTTTTACGTATGGAAATTCCCCACGGATACTAAAGCCGGGGAAAACCGAACTAGTCCGCTTGCGCCGGTTCGGGTCGTAGTTGAAATTATCCTCTCTGACCTTCTCCGTGGTCTCCTTTTGCGAAGAGGTAATAACGCAAAAGGAGACCACGGAGAAGGTCAGAGAGGATAATTTCAACTACGACCCGAACCGGCGCAATCCATTACCCTCCAGGATCTGTTACTGCCAATCATCGTAGCCAAAATACTTAGCAGTGAGAAAGCCTCACCTACGACAGTGACTCTTATGCGACACGTTCGCTGTATCCTGTAGCTCACCCTGGGGACCTCCTGGCAGGACTAACCATAATTATATCTACCATGAACTAAAGAGTAAGATATTGTTCTAGGTTGGTTTCAAATTATCTCTGATTTATCCTCAATTATTTGCTATATTTTCAATATCTATGTATGTTAGTGTTATGGGCAATTTTTGTACATATGTCATAACATATCACCACCGAGTAACCAGAATGCACCACCAAGTCGAGGTACGGTCTCCCGGGAGACAGCCCTTGTTGCTGGCGTTGTAGGAAACAGTCCCATCCTCGACTGCTCCAATTCTGCTTGGCCCAAAATAGCCCGGTTCGACTCTACTCGACTCGACTCTACTCTACTCTACCCTACTCGACTCTACTCGACTCTACTCTACTCTACTCTACTCTATTCTACTCCATTCCATTCTATTCTATTCTATTCCGAAATATATCTGACGAAAATGTTATCATCTAAAGAAAAGCTGGGAAAACTGCAGGGAAATGGGAAAAACAGTACTTTATTTTTCCCATACTAACTGAACGGGCGGAGTGAAGTTTTCCGTTTTAGCTAGTCATTTATAAACCTTTGCTAATAAAGATTGAGTGTGTGCATTGTTTTCTTTCTGTGTTAACGACTTTAATTCTCTTTGCAACAGATATCTTGTATTTATTTTGTCACTGAAATAAAAATTATAACAATAAGAATATTGTTATGAAATATATAACAAAGCACTCTTAAGACAACCCAATGAGGTCTTTTTCTATTATACAATTAGATTATTACAAAAGAAATACATTTCGCTGGTGCGGGTTGAGACGACCCGATCGCTGATTGTAGTTACTGGGTTATTTCATAAGTACGTCATAACTCATAACTCATGTCGCCTCTGTGGTCTAGTGGATCAGCTGTTAGACGTGACTGCATGAGGTCCCGGGTTCGATTATGTTGAGCAACAAAAAGAAAATTGGGTTTTTCCAATTTTCTAATCAAAAAATGTTGCTCGGGGCTTGATATGCGCCCGATAGGCTTGCCACTTATCACATTGTAGGACTTAGTGTCTTCGGCTAGTCGTGGATGGCCTGGTCACATGGCAGATGGCAGAGCCACAGCTCTGCCTAACTCTTTGGGGATATGGGCTGAAGGTACAATCATTATTTAACAGGCTAAATTTTGTTACGATCGGTTCAGCATATTCAGTTAGAATTACGATAATGAAACAGACAGACAGACAGACAAGAAAACTGAAAATTCTAAAATTGTGGTTTTCTATTACATATATTCTAAATTCTGTTGCCTCTTTTTATTCACATGAATCTATGTTTTTAAATATGTTCAATGTACAGAGTTAATTCTCCTACAGTTTTATTGTATGTATTGTTATTGATGTATGATTATATCGCTTAACATGTATCGATTATATCGTTTAACTAATTAAATCCATATTCATTTAAATGTGTTCCTGCTAATATTGAAACACATTATTAACACTTATTTGTTTTTCTTTAATCATTATAATAAATGCATTTAATTTTGTTTTTTTGCAACTTTAATTGAATATTTATAAATGGCTTATTTTAAACAGTACAAAAGTTAATTAAAATTAAATTTATTAATTAAAAACACACCTTGTATTGCGTTACATATAAAAAAATACTAGAAACCATTTTGTTTGCACACTGACACATACTACTCAAATAATAATATAATAAACTAGTTGTTCCTGCGAACTTCTGTTCTGTATGGGACTGTATGGGAAAAATTAAAATGTTATTTTTCCCAGTTTTCTCACAATCGTACAGAACAAAAAGTACCATATGTCCTTCTCCCGGTTTTGAGCTACCTCCGCACCAATTTTCAGCCTTATCGGTTCAGCCGTTTTTGAGTTATAAATGGTGTAACTAACACCACTTTCTTTGTTCACAGTGTAACAAAATGAAGTACTTTTTTGTGGGAGCATATTGTAGTATTACGTTTTTAAATTTCCAGAGTAATAAAAAAGTGACAGTTCAATTTTAAGATTGATTCACACGAACGACAACGACATGACAGGCGCAATCAAACCACAACAAAAGAATTCACACGGACCACATTTTAGAATCGTGATCGACGACATACGGGCTTGCTGACGTTTCCTCCACAAAATTTTCATCCACAGTGGACGAAAAGACACCTTTGCATTTAATTATTTATTTATCTGTCACCTCCTTATAAGCTGGGTTAACCCTCAGTCAAAGCAGTGTCTGACAACAAAACCTACCGTGTAACGGACCTCTAAAAACGCAAAAAAGATATAAGGTCGTTTTAAATGGATACTTCTGGTTTATATTTAAAGGAAGTTTTAAACGGCAAGCCATGTCATAAAATATAATTTCAATTGTCGGTATCAAATAAACGTTAAACCCAATACCATTCTCATGGCGATTCCCTTGGATATACAATTACACAGCTAAAGATTTATAATTACACTTACATTCATGTTTCTTATTAACCGAGTTCAAAAAACGGGGAGGTTCTCAATTCAGCCGGTATATTTTTATGTATGTACATCGATTTCTCCGTGGATTCGGAACAGATTTACGTAATTCTTTTATTGTTTGATGCGGAATACTTTCGAATTGGCCCCATAAAATTTTTGTTCAGGTAGGCCCATTTGTTTTTATTTTATTAGCATTTTTCCTATTTTTACCTATCCCGATGTTTTTTAAATTAAATTTTAGCATATCACCAATGAACTAAAAAGTATTAAATAAAAATAACTATCTTAATTAAAACCGACAACAAAACTGAAAAGTAAAAAAATCATAAACATTTAATATCAATTACATACTGCCTATTACTTATATGTGCTATTAAGTAATAAGTTTGAAGTCAGCGCCAATCCAATTTAATACTTATAATATAATTACTTATTAGATTAAGGCTTGGCATCGACTTCAAACCTATTGGTAAATAACATATATAAGTAGTAGGTAGTATATCATTAAAACTAAATCTTTACTATTTTTTACTTTTTAGTTTTGAAGTCGGTTTTAATTAACATAGTCATTTTTTTTGTTACTACAAACATTTTTATAGTTATAACTAAAAAGATCTATATAATATAAAAATCAATTGCTGTTTGTTTGTCTAGATAAAACCGGAGAACAGCTGAACCGATTTGGCTAATTTTAGTTTTGAATTATTTGTTCAAGTCCATAAAAGGTTTAAAAGACTATAAAAAGGGAAAAACTGCGAGGAAACTAGGAAAAACAACATTTCAATTTTTCCCATACAAACTTAACGGGTGGAATGAAGTTGGCCGGGACAGCTAGTTTGTTTATAAAAGACGGCCATAAAGTTCTCTCTATGATCTCTTTTACAAAAACGTGTTAATGTAAAAGATTGTCTAACACTTGTGCTGTTTAACGTATAATCTATCATTTTGTGAATAACCTACCTGTTTCTCTTATAACGTTATCATCAGGGCTAAAAGTTAAACTAGATTAACTATAAAATAATAAATTATAAAGGATACGTAAAACAGTACAGACGTTTCTTCATTTAAAAATATGAATATTTGGAAGTCTTACCAAGCGCCGAAGATGAAAAATAAATACAATCCCTAACTTGACAAAATCAAAAATATCTTTGTCAAAATATGTGGTTTGGCCATTTTGTTACTACAAGAAATAATATAATAGGATACCATGCGCTATTTAATAATTATTTTGTCGAAAGATAGAAGATGTTTTCAAAATGGTCCTAGGTACATAATATACATTTCTAGCAGTTTTTGAATGACATTAATGCTTAATAAGTATAACTGTCGAGTGAAACTCAAAAAGTCTAGTCATATCATGATCAAACTATCCCATATTAATTTTCCAACTCGCAATCATGACCTATCTTTTTAAAAAAGAACTATCAAAATACGTGGGACATTTGACGAGTTACCGTGTAATAAAAATAATAAGAAAGACATTAAGTCGAATTGAGAACCTTTTTTGAAAGCGGTTAAATTGTATTAAACAGTAAAAAACTTTTCACAATTAATATATCCAACCATATCCCCGAGGAAGTGACAGAGGTACAACCGAGGCACCCACGACTAGCCGAAGACGCTTAGTCTCACAATGTGATAGGTGACATGCCTATCGCCAGCCAGGCACACATACAATCCCGAGCAACAACTTTTTTTATTAGAAAATTGGAAAAACCTCATTTTCTTTTTGTTGCCCGGCCCGGGGATCGAACCCAGGACCTCATGAAGTGAAGTCCAACACTAGACCACAGAGGCGAAATTAATGCTAAGAAGTGTTTTCTCCCAGGTCACCATGGGACATGGGGACAAAAACACATGGACTATTGCACAAAGTTTGACAGAAGAAAAAAATCTTAATGAACGTTGTAAAAAATAAGCTATATCATGAGTCAATTCTTTTTACAATAATTCTAAGAAAACAAAAAGCTTCTCATACCAATCTCTCAGATATTACAACAAAATGCATTATTTTAACAAGCAATTATTGCATTATTATGCATTATTTTAGCATTATTTGTGAACTACATTTTAAAGAAAAATATAACCCCAGCGGGTTTCTTTCATCAAAAATTCTCAGAAATAGGCCACGATTTGTAGGATAACTCTAGTATTTCGAATTCGTGCAAACTGGAAATTGGAATCGGATTTATCATTTCACTTACTCTCATAGTAGTTAGTACTAACAATTTTTTACTATTTAATTAATAGTAAAAAATCAATATTATAGGATAGTTTTTGGAACTAAATGTGAATAGTGCGATACTACTGTTTTCAAGAGTGCTGAGCCCTTAAGGCCCCATACTCAGTCAGCCAGAAGAGCCAATCATCGCGTTCCCCCGTTCCATGATTACTATGAACAATGGCGCTCTAAAGTAAACGTCTTAAGCGACAAATCTCTATTTTTGACACAATAAAAGTAATTTGAAAAAAAGTATAAAAACTGAAACACTTATCTTTGAATGAATCGTGTTTTTTTTATGTTATAGGAAGGCAAACAAGCAGGCGGATTTCCTGATGGTAAGAAATTCACGCCGCCTAGAGACCCCAAAGATGTTAATGATGCGTTGCCAACCTGAGGTCAGGATGTTAGGCCTCGAGCAAAAGTAAGTTTACCGGCTACATTACCCTACCGACCGGAACACGTCATGACGTTATGGCGGCAGGAATAGGTAAGACGGTGGTACCAATCCGGGCGAGTCCCTGCGAAACTCTACCACCTAGTCAGATGTCACGGTGTTAGCGACGATAAGCCTATGCTCGAGCTGCCTGGCAAGAAAGGCAGATGGTCTATTCTGCAAAGGAGCCCGGACCAACACGGGGAAAAACGTGTTTTGGAAACACTAGTCTAGTAAAGCATATTCATGTTAATCTTGTGTATTTTTGTCAGCAAGATCTATGATTGCTTTGTATGAAAAAAACAGTAAACTGCTGACGTTTTTTTAGCGTATATGGCCCCTTAACATGAGTTTACTGCTTGTCAAGTTTACAATACTCGCTACCGTCTGTATAAAATATTTGTAAGAAAACTTTGAGCAACGCCTCTACTAATAACTAAGACAAACACATTTTTAGACCAAAAATGTTCTGGATTTCGACACGTAACTTACCGAACATAATATATACCAACTCATGGTAAAGGCTCAGAAAATGACATACCCGATTCCAATTTCCAATTTGAATGAAATCGATATTCAAGAGTAACTCCTGATCCAGTGGTAATTTTAGATTTACGCGCGTATGAGCTAAAGGAAATAAATATTTTCTTATCTAACTGTTCATAAAACTTGGTCTATTTAATGTATCTATTACAGATACGCGTAGGTCCGTAAAGGAAGTGCTTAATCATAGTATGACCTATAGTTTCTTTAACGGATTTCAACAAAAGAGCGGATTAATTGATTGGCCCAATCACTTCGGAAATATCAAGGTTATTATAATTACTATGTGAACACGCCTGTTAAAGATTATATTGGTGCCAATTCTGACGCACAAATTTATTTTTAACCAAGGAAGGATAAAGAAAGGTTTTGTTTGACGTGTCTGTGTATTGTATGTCTTTGTTAACCGACTTAAAAAAGGAGGAGGTTCTCAATTGAAGTCGGTTCTTAGTAACGTAGTCATTATTATTAAATACTTTTTAGTTTATTGCTGATTTTATTTAATTTAATAAAAATAAAAACCGGGATATGTGAAAAAAGATAAAGATGCTCATAAAAACTAATTGGCCTACATAAATCAAATTATCATGGTTCAATCTGACTTAAATTTTAAGTCGGTTTTTACATATCACATAACATTTGAATGGATAGACGGACTTCCATGCGGATTTTTTGTTTGAAAGCAGACACGAAGGAAATGGTTCATAACTTCGTTACTTTAACAGGTTTACTAAACAAATGATCGAGGATTACCAAATAAATTTGAATTTGTTTGGTAATCCTCGACAAAAACGACCTTGATATCAATAAGTAAGTAATTTAGGTACAAAAAATTAAGTGATACCCTAGATATCCCAAGGATTTCATCATCAGATCCAAATTTGGTAGCAAAAAGACCACCTCGAAAGCACGCTCTTATAAAACTTTTGACAAAAAAAATATTTTAAAAAATGGCGGAGAAATTGAAACAACTACATAAACAAAATATAGGATTCGAACATATAATCTCCTTCTTTATTTTAAAACGTTAAATTAGTCAGAAGTCAGGTCATACCAACTTGTGAGTCTTTTAGGCAGCATATTTAACTTCTGTAGAAATATCGTGTACAAACTAATCTGAGGCACACCACAAAAAGTATTTTGTCTCTTTCCTGAATTAGAAATAATAATGTAATACCTTAAAAAAGTTTTGTTAGCGCAAAACAGAATTGCCGCTTTTATGTATAAATAACATTATCATTTTTATGGCATGAGACAGTGAAACAAGCCCACGTCTTATTATTACGATTGTTATGCTAATATTTAGATAATTGAAGAGATTTCCATTGGAAGGCTATATTACTAAACAACGCGACCAAAGCTGCGGGGAACCGCCAGTTAATAATTTGAATGCACTTTCATTTGCAAAAACTAGTCAATCGCAATATTTAAAGTCGTAAACAAAATCGTGAAAAGATTGAGCTAATAGTGGGTGTATCTCAGGGTCATATGTTATTTCCGTTTCTTTTCTCCGTATTTATTCGCTGCAAGTACTACTTCCTTGTTATGTCACTTCAATGATAAGCTTTAGTTTTAAAATTATGTCTGAATAAAGCATTAATAAAACCAGCTAGGGTTTATAATTTAAATCTTTATTTAAAGTTCCAATGTTTTAAAAGATTGACTTTATAAGAACCCTTGGGATTTAGTCGCCTCTGTGGTCTAGCGGTCCGGGTGTTGGACTTGACTGCATGAGGTCCGGGTTCGAATCCCGGGTCCAATTTTCTAATATTAAAAAATGTTGGTCGGGATTGGAAATGTGACCGGTTGGCGATAGGCTTGCCACCTATCACATTGTGGGACTTTTAGGAAGATAGATCATGATTCGAAGGTGGTCTTTATTAGTTTTATTGCGATAAGCTTTGAGTTATACTTAACAGTTCATAATTATTTGACTTATCTTGTCGTCAAAATAAGTAAAAAGTTTATTTATTATGGAATGTATTTCAAAAGAATATGGATGATGATAAAATTGATGTTGGATCATTTTGGAAATCATTTTTTGAAAAAAGAACCTACCTTTTGAAAACAGAATTATCAAATTGCGACGTGGTACCCAATGAAATAATTGGGGACGATTTTTTCAGGTTTATCGCACCTAATTATTACATAAATGTTAGCTGGTATTTAATTAATTCTTCCCTCTTAAACTTTGAACTGAAAACGTTTCAGTTGAAACTTTCTTCAAACCAATGAATTTGGGGCGCATATATAAAGGTTTTTAAAGAGGTTCCTAAATCCCAAGGAGTATCTTCACGCCCATATCCCCGAAGGGGTAGGCAGAGGCACAACCAAGGCACCCACAACTAGCCGAAGACACTAACTCCCATGATGTGATAGGTGACAAGCCTATCGCCAACCGGGCACATTTCCAATCCCGAACAACATTTTTTTTATTAGAAAATTGGAAAAAACCCCAATTTCCTTTTTGTTGTCCGACCCGGGATTCGAACCCGGGACCTCATGCAGTCAAGTCCAACACCCGGACCGCTAGACCACAGAGGCGATAAATGTCTGTATTTCCCAAATCTGGTTGTTTATTACATTTATTCCAGTACCTATCTATATAAGTACTTATATGTATTAGTATCATTGACTACCAGCCATAACATAAGCATGTAATTTGCTTACTTTGGACTTAGTCGAATAATTTATTCTGGCATATTTATTCCGTTCAACTGCCAGGAAACTAGGTAAATAAATATTTCATTTTTAAAACGAAACGAAGTGAACAGGAACAGTTAGTAACATGCAATAGGTCAAGAGTTAAGATAATCAGCTATGTCAATCTCTATGTAAATTTAGAACTAGGTCCTTACAAAGTTAGCAGCACGATATACTTACGCAACATCTTTTGCATACTCCATTTTGTTTAATTTAGTCGTAGTATAACCTACTAATGTAAGCTCCATTAAAAACATGTTGCATGTAAAATGTTGGCAAAACGAGACCATATGGCTCGCGCTGCGAAAAAGTTATTAATGTATCACATAAAAAAATATCTTCACTCCCATATCCCCGAAGAGGTAGGCAGAGGCACAATCAAGGCACCCACGACTATCCGAAGACACCAAGTCCCACAATGTGATAGGTGGCAAGCTAATCGCCAAACGGGCACATATCAAATCCCGAGCAACCTTTGTTTTTATTAAATATGTGAAAAATCCACATTGTCTTTTTGTTGCCCGACAAGGGAATCGAATCCGGGACCTCATGAAGTCAAGTCCATCACCCGGACCGCTAGACCACAGCGGCGACTGAAACAAATGTTATTAAAAATAAATCAAGTCTAACATTTTACCACATTATGATGTATTAAATTTCATTAATGACTATTAAACAGAAATTTTAAATTTATATACTTATTAACTTTTATTATGTAAACTTCAACATCCAATCATTTCATTTTATAGTCTTTATTAAAACATAGCACCATTTTATTACTATCTTATCTACATTTAATTTTATAACAACATTTTTCATATTCTCTTTTCATTATTTTTTTTTATATAATATATATTATATTCATGAAACATATAAGTTAATAACTTTATTATTTTACATTAGTTATCTATATATTAATACATAATGCCAAAATGACCTTTTCAATAATAATGCTTATAAAGTACATTAAATCAATAAATAAAACATTACCCACACTACGACGCATTTGACACACACAAACAAATATATTGATGATAACGATGACGCAACGCATTACAAAGTTTGAAAACAAGTAGTTGGTCTTGAGAAATGAAGATGGCGTTCTTATCAACAAGATTAATTATGGTCGAATTTTGACCAAAGGACGACCACTAGCTTTTCATAAATATAATATCAATCATTTTTTTAAATCCTTATTTTTCGAGGTGGGAACTATATCGTACTATATCTTATCATCGTCATACTGTATAGACTGAGAAAGAAAAAACAATTTAAATATACTTGTTATATATACTATTCAGTAAAATTTACATGCTAAACTCCTTAACCCTATATGTTGTAAGTTCACAAAGTTTACACCTATGTCAAAATAAGTGGCTTAACCGCTTCACTATTGTTACTATTTCAACAAAACGTTGTCAAAGAGTTTTTAATCTTACGCCCAAGTAACAGTAGTGAAATGACTAAGCTATATAAATTTAATAAAAAAAATTAATTGAATTAGTGTAAAAATGTGATTTTAGAGCTTGTAGAATCAAAACGTTTAGATTGAGAAGCTTGGCCCTACATGACATCTAATAACATTTTCACAGTAAAGCCATATTATCAACTTTTTACATGACAACATTTTTAATGGTATTTCATTTCTTATTGTATGTTATTTGCGACAATACTGCAAATACATTACTAGGAGTTAAGCATTTGTGTATAAGCTCGCCCTGAATGGTGCTACAGCTTTGCATGTTCATGCTGCTTAAGCTATAATACTCGCAATGTCGTGATCCGTGTCAGATGATTAGGTAACTGATAGATTCGCAAATCTGTCCTAAAATTCCAGCCGTAAGTAACCCACTTGTTATTAGGTGAAAAGACCGCGAACAAAAACGCAGATCTCCTGATGGCTAGAGACAACAGTGGCCCACAAATACTCCTTATATACTAGTATATTATAAATGCGTCGCTATCCTGTAGCAGGAGTATTAGGTCCGTCCACTCCATAGGATTTCCTTAGTGGACACTGTCATATTGACGACAGGCAGGGGCGGATTTCCCAAAAGGCCGAGTAGGCTCGGGCCTAGGGCGGCAAAATTTAGGGGGCGGCAAAGTTTTCTCTGCTCAGAAAGCCAAGCAAAAGACAATTTGTGAATAACGATTCATTGTTTCTCACAAATAGAAATGGTAAGAATCAGTATCTGAAATATTGATTGAGATAATTAAATAATTTACTGATTATCGTTTTTTTTTTCATTTTTATTTAATTTCTATAGTTGATTTAATTTTGCATGCTTTACAGTACATAAGGGGGGCGGGGGGCGGCAATCTTTCGTAGGCCTAGGGCAGCGAACGTATCAAATCCGCCCCTGATGACAGGGATATCTATAAAGATGGAATCCCACTTGCCCAAGTTTCTGCACAGCACTTTACCACCAGTAGTCTTGTTTCGTTCAAGCCTATGCTCGATTCTAACGAGATTAAGTGCGGATTTTCCGTAATATATATTATGGGCATTTTCACAACCGTCATATACATGTAGCTTTCAACGACTCTATGGGTGTTCTCACCTCTTTTCTAGGAATTCACTATAGTTTATCCTACCTACCTAGGTACTATCATGAACAAATTCATATTTCGATTTAGAGGGTCAATTGACAGAATACTGTCCGTAACATGTTTTTGAAGACTAGATCTGAATCTTTACAAGCTGCCAGACAGAGAAGCAGATAGTCTATTATATGCAAGAGTAAAGGATTAACGCAGATACTCTTAAATCAAAATTTAAAATTTACTATGTTTTTTTTTTAATTTACAAAAAGAACCAACTCAACTACTAATTATAAAGGCAGAAAGAAATATATCACAACACCTGAGTATCTCTTTTTATTCATATATATTACAATATACTCGTATCTACTCCATTATACTATACTCACTATATCTCACTTTTTCTATTAAGTTTAGGGCACAAACTAAAATAAAAAAGATAATATGGATATGTCTACTTATATGTCATAAATAAGTATTATATTTTCAGGATGATATTTTCGTATGACTTAAGATAAATTTTATTTATCTTAAGTCATACGAAAATATAACCTAAAGGTATTTCCGGACTGTTTAATCTCTTAAGCAATAATTCCATCAGAATCGGGATAAATTTCAATATAACATCTAAAAATCTTATCTTTCGCACCTGCTTATATTATAAATGAGACAGGATCATATATATAGAACTGTTATTGACGTTTCTTCGTCATTAACAGTCGATGGATTATGATAGTTGAGTTAAAAATATGAAATGCTATAAATAAAAAAATAATCGATAATTAAATAATCGATAGCTGATGTAATAATTGCTCATATTGCTTACCAGTTGCAATAAAGGAATATCTCACCGCAGAATTTGAGTTTTCGTTATCTCAAAAGATTCGTAAGCGAGAGGCGAAAGGGTTCGAATCTTGACTCAAATGACTTTTTTTTCTTTTCTTTTTTTAAGTTTTGGCCTTCACGTTAATGTTTTGCCAATTGTCAAGTAGAAATTTGCATCAAATTGTAAATAAATTTTAATCAATTATAAATTATAATTTGTCTTCAGTCATAAGTCGTCAGGAAGTCATGTCAGGCTCTTGGGTAAAGCGGTGGTTCATTACACAAGCTCTGTAATGAGATTTGGCGGTAACGAGGAAAAAATACACGATACGCCAATTTCTTAATAATTATTACATTTGTGCTCTTTCACTGAACAAAATTGTTCAAAATGCCACCAAAATTGACTAATTTCACTCAATATTAACACGAAATTCAATAATTATGAAAAAACTTTGACCATCCTTTCTCTCGATGGCGCCAAAACTCCAACAACTAGGTATCTACTTAGTATTAAAAAAATATTTAAAAAACATTTTCCAGGAGACCAAAGAAGTTCAAGAATTCCCTTGAACACACACAAAAAAATCATCATAATCGCTCCAGTCGTCTAGGAGGAGTTCAGTGACAAACACACGAACACAAAAATTATATATATAAAGATTTTTTTTATTTTTTTTATGATATTGGAAGACAAACAAGCAGACGGATTTCCTGATGTTACGAAATTCACGCCGCCTAGAGACACCAAAGGTGGTAATGGTGCGTTGCCAACCTGACGCCGGGATGTTAGCGCACGAGCAAAAATAAGTTTACCGGCTATCTTACCGTCCGAACCGGAACACGTCATGACGTTATGGCGGCAGGAATAGATAAGGCGGGTGTACCAATCCGGGCGAGTCACAGCTAAACTCTACCACCTAGTCAGATGTAACGGTGGTAGTGACGGTAAGCTTTTGCTCGACTTTTACTAGCTGCCTGGCAAGGAAGGCAGATGGTCTATTCTACAAATAAGCGCGGACCAACACGGGACAAGCATTTTAGTTTATACCCTTTATTTTGACATGACCTATAGTTGAAATTGTTTGTCAAATTATGTTGTACTAGCTGTACCAGATTCACTCCTCAGCACCAAAACCAGTCGTGACCACAATTTGATACCTGACTATAGGTACCTAAACTAAAGATGGATGTAGGCTAGGTACTTTATGTCGTATTTTTTTATGATCTTGGAATGGCAAACAAGCAGACGGTAAGAAATTCACGCCGCCTTGAGACACCAAAGGTGGTAATGTTGCGTTGGAAATCTGAGTCCGGAAGTTACGCCCCGCGCAAAAGTAATTTTATCGGCTATCTTATTCTCCGAAACGGAAAACGTTAGCAAGCGGTGACATTATGACGGCTAAATAGGTAAAGCGGTTGTATTGGTACAATTTTGGTACCGAGCAAGTCGAGCGAAATTCTACCATCTAGTAGGATGTCACGGTGGTAGTGACGGTAAGCCTATGCTCGTCTTTTATGAGCTGCCCAGCAGGAAGGTAGATGGTATATTCTGCAATGGAGCCCCGTATGAAATTATTCAATTAATTCTCATGGTCTGCCGAAAAACCTTTAAACGTATCCAAAGGTAACAGTTGCCTAATTAGACACACAAATAATAAGAACACATGTATATAACCAATTTTATTAAGATCCAGAAATTCGAACATCCAAGACTGTTTAAATGTCTGCCGTTGTTGGGAATCGAACCCGAGCTATATTAATAGTCAACACGATCAACGAGGTTCTATCAATACTCTTTCATTCATATCACCGAATCTATTAACTTTACAATTTGTAATTAACTTTTAGGGCCTAAACACATAATCGCGTTGCGGCGCCACGCCGCGCCACTAGAATCGGCAGTAGCGTCACTGCCGATTGTAGCGGCGTGGCCTATCCATCATCATCATCATCATCAGCTGGAGGATGTCCACTGCTGGACATAGGCCTCCCCTCTAGAGCGCCACAAGTCACGGTCACTAGCCTCTTGTAACCAGCGACGCCCCGCGACTTTGACCAGATCATCAGTCTATAAATAGGCCAGTCCTGGCCTATTTATTTATTTAACACAGAGTAATATCTTTAAATAGCAAATAAGCAACAAGTTTCTCACGATGGTCCATGCCAGAGAAACGTCTATGACGCCGCAAAACCTCAACACAAACCGTCGATTTTAGCGGCGCGGCGCTGCAGCGCGATTATGTGTTTAGGCCCTTAAAATCGATTCAGAAACAAAGTGCTTTCTTATAACCTTGATAAGATACAAGCATAGGTATTTCTTTTCAATGAAATTGTTTTCTCAGTTAATAATAAACTTAAGTTACTTGAATATAGTTCACTAATTGCATAAGTTGTAATAAGTAATAACTTAAAAGTTGTTTGGTCAGAAGCTTTACCTAAAATGGCAGTTGTTTTGTAGCTATTTTAAAATGTTGTGGTCAGTATTGAATTAACTTTGCAATTTTAGTTATTTAAATACTAAATATAATATGTAAGCTTCTTCAGGAATAGTGGTCGAGTTAAGCATGTACGTTTTAATGATTTGGCTTCATTTTGACTTCCACCTACATAGAATCTAGGTACCTGACATAAGCTTAATATTTATGTACACATATCTTCCCTTGCGGGGTAGGCAGATAGTATCGAGTATGACACGATTCAGCATACTCTACATTCATTACTCTATTCATGAAACATCAGTTTTGGAGACTTGACACTAACTTGACCGCCTCGATGGTCGAGTGGCTAGCGTACACACCTAACAACATCGACCTACCGCGAGGCTCGAGTTCGATTCCCGACGGGGGCACGCATTTGTGTGATGAATATTTAGAAATAAAAATGCAAACAGCATTTCCGAGTCTGGGTGTTTATTAAATTTATTCTTGTATCTATTTAAGTATATTCTATGTATTAGTATCGTTGACTAACACCCATAACACAATCATATAATATGCTTACTTTGGTATTAGATTCAATTTGTGTAACTTATCCAGAGATATTTATTTATTTATATTTATCTTTAGATAAGGCCGAGCAATATAGTAGTAGACTATCGTTGGTGCTATGTATCATTTGTTGTGGTAGTAGGTACTATTTGTCAATCTGAATATAAATGATATACTTAAAAGCATGACTTCTACATCATTATGTTTCGGCGTCTGTATTGTGGAACCATCACTAGTCATAAGTAAAGTGGGGGAAAGACAAAGAAACATCAACATCAGGGAAAATACCAAGGCACAAGACGCAACGTTAAAAATAAAAAGGTTAAAATGGAAGTGGTCCGGACACATGATCAGAGGAAAAGACAAGTGGAGCAAAATAGTTACACAGTGGTATCCCAGGGAAGGTAAAAGGAAAAGAGGTAGACAGCATAAAAGATAGGATGACGATATCAAACAGGTTGCGGGCATAACTTGGAGTAGAGTAGCCAGACAGAGGTCAGAATGGAGCAGGTTGGAGGAGGCCTTTGCCAACTGGCAAACGGACTTACAAAAACTAAAGAAGCACGAAATATGCGAATATAATTAATTAAATTAATAAATAGTATAAATAACAGTGTAGTAGTGTAAGAAAACAGAATTGTAAAACTAATGGCTTTATTATATATTGTGGAACCATCACTAGTGGTGACTGCAATATTCTAAAAGTGTAGTAAGTCTGCAGTCATTATTACGTGGTGGAGTTTAGTGAAATGGCTTGCACTGATTCCTGCAGCCATAGCGTGTGTTCGCCATCGTCGTGTTCCGCATAAGCGTAAGCAAACAGCTCTAAAACGGTTCGAATATTTAGAGCTGTAGCTCAAGTCAACTCACTGTTCAGTTGAAGTGTATTGTGTTGGTCCGGGCTCCTTTGTAGAATAGACCATCTGCCTTCCTGTGCCAAGCAGCTCGTAACAGGCGAGCATATTCTTGCCGTCACTAACACCGTGACATCTGACTAGGTGGTAGAGTTTCGCAGCGACTCACCCGTATTGGTACCACCGCCTTACCTAATCCTGCCGCCATAACGTCATGACGTGTTCCGTCTGCTTGTTTGCCTTCCAATGTCATAAAAAAACTGATGACTATGATATGTGACTAATGACTAAAGAAGCTGTAACTTTATTGGCTGTCATATGGTCCGAATAGAACGACAGTTCGTTCCACCTATCATTCCATAGATATGTTGAACTAAAGTGCGAGTTTCGCAGCTCAGACTCAACCTTGTGACTCATGAGCTGATCTGCGGTAGACGCGCTTTGATTAAGTTGCTCATGCTTAGTTTCTGTGCTTAGAAATCGGTTGACTTGCGCACCCTCCATAAAATAGCCTCGAACAAGTAACATAAACGGTGTCTGTAGGTGACCGTTATCTCTTATTACTTACATGAGGAAAGCTGTCTTTCGGCATCTCATATATGAAAAATAGCTTTTACCCCGTCTTTGTTCGCACTTGTAAAAAGTACCATCCTGTTTCATTCAATCCAAGAATGCATACAAAACTACAAAGTTTCATGATGATTAGTTAAGTATCTAGTTATCGCTTGAAAGTGTTACAAACTTACATTTGTATTTTTAATATTAGTGGAGAAAATCTTTGCTATTATAATGAGCTTGCTTTTATATAAGAATAGCTGTTTCCCATGGCGTTGTCCGCTGGTTGAATTGTCCCACAGGAACATTTTTTGCGATAAAAACTATCCTATGTGTTAATCTAAATTACCCTCTATGTGTGCCTAATTTCATGAAAATCGGTTCAGCAGTTTTTGCATGAAGAAGTAAAAAACAAACAAATATATAAACATTCGCATTCATAATATTAACTAGCTGTTGCCCGCTTGGTTAATGGTCCATAGGAACGTTTTTTCTGCATAAAAACTATCCAATGTGTTAATCCAAATTACCCTCTATGTGAGTGCCAAATTAAATGAAAAACACTTTAGCAGTTTTTGCGTGAATGAATAATAAACTTTTGAATTTATAAAATTAATAGGATAAAAACTACCAACTAGCGTATAGACGCTATAGATGTTAGAAGAGCGTTGCGCGTCGCTATCCCGTGGTCGAGGCCTTATAATTTACGGCGGCCGGGATATTTAGGGCGGTAGAAGTTGGCAATGAACATTTAACCCGAGCTCGACTCTCAAGACCTGCCAGGCAGTGTCAGATGATCTTTTCGACACAGGATATAGGAAAAAACAAAAAAAAAAGTTGCAGGGTAAAGGATTATGTTATTGCGGTGGCAATGTGGACCAGCCACCTTAGGACTCGGTCCCACAGTCTAATTATATTATCTAAATACTGAGGTTAAAATATTAGATTTCAATAAGATTTTGCTTCCTTCTGTTGGTCCGGACTCCTTTGCAGAATAGACCATCTTCTGCCTTCCTGCCAAACAGCTCGTTAAAGACTAGCATAGATTTTTCGTCACTAACACCGTGACATCCTACAAAGTGGTCGTTTTGCAGCAATCCGCCCGGATTGGTACCATCGCCTTACCTATTCCTAATGTCAGTACTTGCCGTTGACGTGTTCCGGTTCGGAAGGTAAGGTAGCCGTTACTTTTGCTAGAGGTCTAACATGTCGGCCGTAGGTTGTCAACGCATCATTACAACCTTTGGTGACTCTACGCGGGGTGATTTCTTACCACCGGGAAATCCGACTGCTTGTCTTCCAATATCTTAAAAAAATTAAAAGCAGATAGCTACAAATATAGCACCTAACCAGCCTGGAATATCTAGGAGATCCCGGTAATAATTTTTAAACAAGGGCTCCCGGAAAACAATTTTTTTTCTGAAATGAAACCTATTACCATAATATATGTACAAAAAACCAAATCTGCCTTCTTCTGTCTACTCCTTGCCCTCCACTCTCCTCCTTAAAGGGTTGTTCGCTCCGTTTCCGACAAATTTTAGGTGCTGCTTGACATGTTAAAATATGAGATATAATAGTTAAAAATAAAAAAAATCTACAATTCGAGAGTTGGTAACCCTACTTATAATACTGGTTTCCGCGGGAGTTTATTTTGTTTGTTTGTTTTCCCGACTGACTACACTCGGAAAGGGTGTAGATTACTATAGATAGCGTAAAACCTCCATATCATAATACATAATGTTTGTAATAAATTATGAAACTAGTAATAAACATAAATAATATGTTTCAATATTAAAGTATTTGCTTTAATCTGGTAAAAATGTTGGTATGCTAAATTATTTTTGTAACAGTCCTATTACAAAAATAATTAATACCTATTTATATATTTTGCAAATAATTATTTCATTGAAATTCATTTGATTTACTTTAGTAGGCAACAGAGTTGTTAAATCTTGACGCCAAAATATAACACATGTACACTTCTTTCGCTTTAATATAGCTATACCTATATAGATGAAAATAGACATCGCATCACTCTTGAGCGGATAGGACAATTTTATCAATCCTTTTTTTATTCTGTTAGTTATTGGCAGGAAAAGGTTCAATTGCAAGAAAAATAGGAGAAACAATATTTTAACTCTTCCCACGCAAACTGTCAGTAGCTGTTAATGTCAAGCGATACGAAGTTAGATAAATAAAGCATTACTTAGTACAACTGTAAATTTATTTGTCGTAAATTGACTGTTTTTTTTATACACAGAGTCTTTGAACTTAGTTTTACACAAATTCAACATATAACACTTAATAATTCTTAACATCGATCTTATTAATTTAAACCCGTCACAGATATATGAAAAAGTTATCTTTGTACAATAAATAGAATCAAAAAAAAGGAAATGATGCTCCCATATGGGTAAAACAGCTCTATCTGACTTATTAGTTAACATAGTCTAATGTGCTCCAAGGTATTATAATATACTAATTATAATCGCAGCAAAATAGCTTAGTCAGTCGTTCAATGGACAGCCTAGCCTGAAATAAACGGACTACGCATTTAACAAAGTGTCAGCGATCCAAGTTTTTGACTAGCTGTTCTATCATATGGCTGAAAGTTATTCAGGCCACTAGTTGAATGACAATGGTTAGTAAAGAGGCTAGGCAATTAAATGAACGGCTAATTAAGCTAGTTGGCTGTGATTATAATATATATGTATAACATCGTATATACTCTTGTTCGGTACTAAATATTTAAATATACAAAGTATGTCAACTTTAGCATGGAAGCACTTTTTTTAATACATATATACAAAATATTCGTGTCACAATAAATATTTGGCATAAATTCGGAAACTACTACACAGAATGCGATCAAACTAAACTTTCTGTAACTTGGTCCAACTCAAAAGATAACAAAATTTTTATCCTAACATCTCAAAGGAATAACAAAAGACTAAATAACTTAAATATGCAGACGAGTCCGCGGGAAAAAGTCAATGTTTTATACAAAAACAGCGATGTTTATAAACTCAATATGGAAGCATCATTACAAATAATAATATAATAACAAATGTAATGTAGCGTTCTAGTGTTAGCGGTTACGAGAAGCAAAGCGGATAATGTCTAATACCCGGTTTGCTTAGTGACAGTGTTTTCTTAATAATCATTACCTTTGCATTTTGTGAAGCCTTGATAATGTTTTAAGCCACAAACATGACGCAAATTTAAAAAAAAGTATATGGTGCTGACTTTATCAGCAAAAGTAACATATTTTAAACAAAGGAACATCAAAATCGGATATAAATAACTTAAAGATTAAATTGAAATAACTCTTAGCTTTTATACACTTACAATACGATGATATTTTATTGTTTAATTTAAACCGGCAAATTTATAATTATAATAAATTGTTTTGTGAAATCTACATAAAATATATTTTATAAAAAATTAAACAAAAACATAAGTCTATTCTAAAAGCACACACAGTTAATTTTAATCATTCGCCCGCTCATAAGTTTTCCGCTATTGCAATCCGCTTCTGCTAACACTAAAGCTACATACAGCCTTATAAAAATAAATTTGGGTATCTTGCCATAGGTCACTTAATTAAGTCTAAAATAACTAGGAACAGACATTGGACGAGAGTGTTTGTACTTAAGTTTAGTTATATTACGGTTTGCTTAGTTCATAAAAAGTTTGGTTACAAAGTGATTAATTATATTTTCAACCGACTCCAAAAACTGTATGATTTTTTGTATGTTTGTTACGCGATTACATAGCCAATAGCAAATAGATTTTCCCATACAAATTTTACCAAGATTGGACTAGTCATTTGTCAGTCATACTATTTTTAATGAGACCCCATTAGAATCATGTACCTCAAAAAAGAGTCCTCAAATCGCGCCTTGGTGATTAATTGGAGATTGCTTTTTTTTTTTGCAGTTTAACTGCCTTAAATTTTATAATTACCCAACAATTGGTCAATATAAATTTTCTCTAGTTATGAAAATAGACATGGCATATGAAGGTTAAGAGGTTTTAAAATAAATATGTCTTAATTTTAAAAGTATATGTTTAAAATGTTATTTTTAATACATAAATGAGAAATATTAGTAGTATATAAGTGGCTAGTAAAGTCACTATCAATAATATCGAATGTGGAAATAATTTTAAAACCATATCATTAGAAAAGACTACAAACCTATGGCGCGTAATAAAATTCAAAAACAATTAAGTGATCGTTAGTATATTATTCGTTTTTAAAAGAAAAACATGTTTTTCTGACACGGTGAAAAGTGGTGAAAAACGGGCGCATCTATTACAACACTACACGATTACATATTTGACATTGAATTGACATTTATTTGACATTCATTTTGACACAGATTAAATATGCTACACATGAATGACATCAAGACATTACTATACATCCATCGGTTATTGTTATTCTAAAAGTTTCAACAGATACACATACATATCAACTATAATCTAAATATAGTAACACATCTGCTGAAACGTTAAAGTTCGTTAGTTTTACCGTAAAACCTATTTTGCATTAAATTGTTAAGAAATGAAAACTATAAAATGAAAACATTTTATACAATAGTTTAAATATGTTATTCAAACTATGGTATAAAATATAAATATTATCTATTTCAATGATTAATTATTTGAAAACATCGTAAGTATTTGTATCTATTTGATGATCAGTTATGTAAAAACAAAGTAAACGTCATAAATTTAAATGATTATTTGCATAAAAAAACACCACCAGTTTTATCTATTTTAATGATTGTGTAAAATAAGACCAGTATTATCTATACAAATGTATAACTCAATTTAGCTTTCAAATATTATATATTAAACATATTTTCACCATTTCTAGATGAGGATCACACCTGAGAACTCAGAGATCTCTTTTCATCACACCTTCTCGAACTTACATAACAGCTGGACCGATGACGCAGTAGCATATTCTATTATTTATACTTCCAGCACTGTTTTAGTTCTAAAGCTGTGAAATTGAATTACTTTTATTCAAATTCTAGTCATAATAAAAACGACATTTCTTAGTTTATTTTCAGCATGATGTGTTCCCACACTTAGTAGTATGCTCTGAAGTAAGAAAAATTTCAAAAGGAGGAAAAGTGTTACAGCAACTTCACACTATAGACAGATAGTAAAATAAGTAACATGTTATAATGAATGTTCTTGAAAATTAAGATTTAGGAAAAAACTGAAAAACAGGAAAACTAACATTAATTAATTATTAATTTATTATTACGTTTAACACCTTTTGATTTAGATATCAAATGCATTAAGAAAATATTTACGTATAATAATAAAAAAATTAAACGAAATATGAACTATAAATTAATTGTCTTTAATAAAAGGTATCAATTTTATTCAAAATTTTATTTAAAATTAATTTATTTAAAAATTAAATATTCCTTTACTTGCATATCTTCTCATGCCAACTTATGCTTAGAAGTTTTAAACAATTTTAATGTATAACCAACGAACAATATGCATTTTTCTTACACGGCCTTATGTTTTACGCGTATGTTTGTATTTAAACCATTCTTATTACCCCATATCTGCTAAACCGCTGGACGGATTTGTATAATTGAGGTAATTATATTTACATTTTTAAACCATAGCATGAAAAAGTCACGCACTGTGCCATGCCTATATTTGTCAAAAACGCCTTTACAGAAATTAGAAAACCGCAACGTAGATTTTTAAGGAATTATCGATAAAAGTCTTGACATTACTGTGTGACTAGAAACCAATCTGATTAAAAATAAAAATAAAAAACAGAATTTAATGTCAATTCTAATTTCAAATAATTATGTTTAGATATATTGGGACAAAAAAATGCAGAAGTTCGTTGGTTGTACCAAATATTAATAACATTTTTATATCAACCCTTAAACTTCATAATTTTTTTAACTTGAAGCCAATTTTTAATTCTTAATATTCAATTTCTCCCAAAAATATCACATTCTCAACCATTATACAACGAAGCCTACACGACTTAGTCAGTCTTAAAAACTCCAATTGTCATTTTAACCAACAATCATAACGATTCTTCCAAATATATAACTTAAAAATGTGCGCTTTGAGCCCTGTATATTCACTGAAATAAATTAAAGTTATAGAAAAAAAAATATTTTATGTTTTATAAATGGCATGCAATGTACATGTCAAAATGTACAGTTAGCAACGCAAATAGCTCACCTTCTTAAAATAATCTTGCTGCATGTTGCGTGGGCCCATATGTGTGTGCGTGTGCGTGTGTTCGAGAGATCGAGCTCTAAATTTACTAAATATCTCCTTTTACTATATTAAAAAATGTGATTTTGTCGAACCCCCACTCAATTCGAGCTTCACGTGATTAATTCTATCAACATTTTACTTGGGACGTATATTAATGGTGTCAGATGTTTGCGATGCTTATTGTACATCGCAAGGGAAAAATGAAAAAAAAAATAATATTGTTCGTTCCTATTTTGAAATAGCGACAAATTAAATCACAGAAAACAGGCGTTGCTAAACTTATGAGGTCATCATTTCGAAGCAAATGAATTATAGATTTACCTGCGATTTGTTCTTTAACTTATACATTTAAAAAGTGAAATGCGGCTTACGCATTTTTTTTTTTTAGTTTAAATAATTGCATTTTTTCTGTAAACTCTTCAATATCAATTTATTGACATAATTATACAAGAAAAAGTAAAAAAATATTTCAAGGTGTTTAAATTCGAAAATTAATAAATTTGAAATCTAGTTAAACCTTAACTCGTTTTCATACACAAATCACCCAAGAATTTAGAGTTGCAGGGAAATTACAAAAATTTAAACAGATGTTTTTGCATCTAATTTTTTTTAAACATTTCAATTATGCCAAAAGTGTAATAGAATATACGGTAAAGTAATAAGGATATTTACTTCAAAAGCAGTTAAAATAAACAGTATCTTTAATTATCTTCACGACCATATCCCCGAGGTTGGGAGGGGCACAACCAGGGCACCTACGAGTAACCGAAATCACTAAGTCTTAATGAGATAGGTGGCAAGCCTATCGACAACCGGGCACACATCCAATCCCGAGCAACATTTTTTTAAGAAAATTGGAAAAACCACATTTTCTTCTTGTTGCCCGACCCGGGAATCGAACCCGGTACCTCATGAAGTCAAGTCCAACACCTGAACCACAGTGGCGATTATGAACAGAACTGTATAAAGATATTTTGATTATTACTTGATTATTATTTGATTTTGTAAAACTTATTTAAAACTGGTTTTAAGTACACTACAAATGTATAGCAATTAAAGTTTTAAAATGAAATTCAACACCATAATAGTTAGTCGCACATAAAATTTTAAGACACAACGGCAAAATATACAGTAGTAAAACCGCACATCCTTAACATTACCAAATATATATTGATATGTTAAAACATTTTCAAAACTTTTCCAAAAATACGTATAAAATATTCTATTTTAGTAAAGAATTTTCTAAATACATTAAAGCATCGTAATTGTGTACTTAATCCATACTTTTGTTTAATGTCTACATTGCAGACAAATTATATTTCAACTTAATATTTACAAATTTTAAACAACTAATTCTACTTTAAACTAAATATATTTTACATTAATAAAAGTAAATACGAAATTAATATCTTAAAATAATATCGAAGTCTTTATACGTTCACAGACTGTTTCCAAACATTACCAGCAGATAAGTGACAACATTATAAACGGTGCCATCAAAAGTACCTTCACGATCGTATCCCGGCAGTGGTAGGCAGAGGTAAAGCCAGAGCATCTTCGACTAGCAGTAACTAGTAGACACTAAGTCCCACAATGCGATCAATCTCAAGATACGCTGTTTTTTATTAGAAATTTAAATAAAACATTTTCTTTTCATTGCCCGACCCGCGAGTCGAACTCGGGACCTCATGAAGTCCAGCAAAACACCGAACCTCTAGATCATAGAAAAGACCACAAAGGTACCATCAAAAAATCATGCAAATACCTAAACTCCTACACGCCAAAATTGGATGCAAAATATTTTGTCGAATCTCTTTGAATTATAATCATGTAAACATAATGGGAAAAAGGGCCAAGTGCGAGTCTGACTCGTCCATAGAGGGTTCTGTGTTTACGGTGCCTTTGTACAAAGGCACGGCTCCACGCATGGACTGCATCTGTTACAGGGCCAGTTTGATCACATCAGCATCAAAAGTGTACGGAAAATTGTTGAAAGTCTTCTTGGATATATGAAGGAATGTTGCGAGAGGCTTAGGAAAGTTTTCGGTCTGGAAGACGAGGAATGGATCAGGTGTTTTCGCACTGCAACATCGTCGAGAAACATCTGATTGTTGACTGGAGGTTTTTCTGTGCTTTACTGGATCTCGAAAAAGCGTTTGATATGGTCGTACAGCTAATGGGATAGGTCCCTGCTAAGTGCTGTGCAGTCTATGTATTGAGACAGTAAAGCATGTGCCTAGGCTGCGGTGGACTACTAGGTACATACTACTACAACTTGGTTTGATATTTCTTAGCATCAAGCGTGTGTAATCAGCACGCTTATCATTTTATATCTGAATGTGGAAATACATACGGGTGACTTAGTGGTGTACTGCCCGCTATATGCAGATGATGCTGTTGCTTTTGACTCTACTTCATCCGAGCCGCAAACACTGGACACAGTTATGAAAGACGCTTGTCAAGGAATACATTTGAATGCGAAGACAATCATAGTAATGATATCTGAAACCAACCAAAGCAATGGTAGCCAGAATGGATATAAAAGTTTTAGTAAATAATGTAGTGCTAGAACAAGAAGGTACGTAAGGATGTAGAAAATAATGTGCAGGAAACAGTGTGAATAGAGTGCTGGATAAGTTACTCAATAGGAGATTTTGAGTTAAAACGTTAAAATCGCTTTCAATAATTCTTTGCTTATTCCAACTTTAAGCAAGCGCTAGTTGGGTTTTTCAAAAAGAAAGTGAAAGTAGAACAAGTACGGTTGAAATGAGAGCGGTAAGAGAAATCTAAGATGAGACGCTTACCGATCGCATTTGCAACAGCGAGATCAGAAAGAAAGTGGTTTAGAAAGTGTTGGTGTGAAAATGAGAAAATGCATGCTCTATTAGGCCGGTCACGTAGAAACTTTCTTTAGAAATAATTACACAAAATATTGGCAAAACAGATACTAGTAGGGTATATTACAAAGAGTGAAAGGAAAACAAATACAATTGAAATTAGAGCACTACGGAAAATCTGATGTGAGACGCTCACCGATCGCATGTGCAACAGTGAGATCAGAGAGACAGTGGTGGTGGTGTAAAAAAAATAAGAAAAGGCGCGCTCTTTTATATTATGTAAAAAGAATTAAAGACAAAATATTGGCAAAAGCCGGGGAGACCTAGGTTGAACTTCCACGATCAAATCGCTGTAGTATTATCCGAGGGTGGTGTCGAGAGTCTCCGTAACTGGCTAGTTTGTATGAACAAAATGATGGATGTGGAAGATGTCAGGCAGGACTGCAAGGATCGTCATATTTGGCACTCCCTACTCTCTGCCTACCCCACATGGGACTTGTCAAAAACATATGTATTTATTTATAGAAAAGCACCAATTGCGTGTAGGCAACGTGATTGAATGTTATCACATATTGGCCGGAATCATTTTACCATTCTTATAGTTACCCTTTTCTACTTTACAACTTAAATAGGCACATCAAAGACTTATCATTCCTTAAATTATAATATACTTATATAAAACGGAGTATGTTTGTAAAGTATCAAGTTTAACTAAAATGTAACTTAATCGATTATAAACCTAAACTAAATAAGACTAGATCTAAATTATTAATACTCACAAATGTAATCTAAAAATGTCTTTTGAGGTTCTATTTGTGCTTAGAGGACAGATTATAGAATGTAATAAATGAAATAGAATGCTTATAGAGCAAGTCATAAGGTACATGAATATCTATATCTATGGAAATGTTTGAGCAGAATACTTCACATAACATCTACGATTGAATACATCGAGTATAATCTTTGTATATGTTAAATACGGTCACTACGTTATACGACATTGAGCAGATATATTATTATATTAATTATTAATAAACATCAATGTATAATATTAATTACTAGTAAAAGAAACGAACAGTTAGAAATAATAGAATATCAGAATAGAAAATTTAAGAGAGAAAAAGTTCTTACTGGAAAAGTTTAAAAGAATAAAATTTTATAATGCCACGTTTAGACAGGCGGCGAACAATTCGCCGAATTAGTGCATGAGAACTCGTGCAAGGCGTGTTTTGAACACACACGAATATACATATTAACTTACATTCGTGCATATTCATCTATTTCGCCGAGTATATAAACGAATCATTAAAGAGGATTACGCGACGTTCACAAAAGAATCACCTGGCTTCGTTATCTTAATCTTAAATACTTATCTCATCTCTACATGATTGATGAATACAGCGTTGAATATGGAATTAATAAATGGTGTAAGTCGACATTATAGTCTCTATCACAGTGTGATACAAGCTTTAATATCAACTTACACCTGGGAGTACTTTAATCTATGTTAATTAAAAAGACGGCAAGAGTTTCATCTCGATGCAATTTCTTCTAGCACATAACTCCTCCCCATACGCCTTATACTAAAAGCTGCGTCAACGTTTTAAAAAATGTTTTTTGGATAAATTACACGGAAAATACAAATTTAGAGAGTCAAAGTTTTTTATCAAACTAAAAGGCAGAAAAAATAGAAAACCAGTTTACGATGCAGTCTAAATATTAACTACATACTAACACCTATTATATGCATGTATGACATTTAGATTTAGAAACACAGACGACATAAAACTCGTTCTAATATTTTGAATGTTTAAACAAATTTCATAAAACAAAAGCAGTTGAATAATACAAACTCAAGTCCAAAGATACAATTCCATATTATAACCGAACCGAAATGGAAAGAACCTATTTCAAATAATATTAAATCCCTAAAGCCAAATCACATACAAAACCAAAGATTTTGCATTTCTATAGGTTGAATAAAATAATTTTAAACGTACATAAACAATCTCTTTAACTAAAAAACAAAAAAAAATAACGTCAATTAATAAAAACTTAAAACAAATTTAAAAGGCAAGTAACAAGCTAGTCCGAGTAACTCTGACTGCAATTACTATTAACAGTGTTTTTGCACATATTCGCATTTCGATCTTATGCCTTGTTTAGATTATTAGTAAACAATTCGCGAACAAGCACGAATATGAAATATACGCGAATACAAAACAAACAATTCGTCCACAAATTTACTACGATCTTACCTATTTGTATGCTCTCGCCGTTTATCTAAATGAGGCATAACTTTTGTAACATAGCGTGTTTTACGTCAATGCGAAATACTGCAGCTACAAATTATATTTATTGACCGTTATTTGAAAATTGCAGTTGATTTGCCAGTACATTTGCAGAAATTTGGTAACTCTTAATTTTAACTATACTACTCTGAAATTAGCAGATACTTACGACAGCAAACACAGACGTTAATTAACATTTATTTTATCATTAAGTCACAATTTTATATTGAAATGGTTAATTCAATGACTAATCAAAATACAATTGACGTGCATGAGTACGGCTGTTAATAATGTGTGTGGCTGTGTATATATGAACAAAGAATGTATAAAAGAAACCAGCGAATGACTAGTGAATTATTGATGAATGAATGATGAATATGTTAAGTGTCTAATTTTGTGGTAATGCACGAAGAAAAGTATTAGACACTGTCTCTCGATGTACCAGTAATTAATAAAGCAATATTATGTCAGGGTTATGCTTGTCTAGTCTGGGTCTCGCTTCAATACTTGAAACATTGGTTTTGGTCTTGAAAAATCAAGACTTGTTTATAAATTTGTTTGCGAAATTCTAAGACAAAAACATTTTTCATTGTAGCAACCGAGACCATTTTCCTGCTAAATTCAGAGAGTTATTTACCAGCTTCAGGTAGTTCTAAGGTAACATTACCCTGTTTTCGTTGTAGCATCCTAATCCTATACAGCATATATCAAAAGACTTCATCAGACAGAAGATCAGTAGCATACACCTTGACTGATAGAAGACCAGGATTCCGTTCGCTATACCTGAAAAAATTACATCAAAATTATTTCGTTATCATGCTACAGGAAGGCAAACAAGCAGAAATATTTTTTCAGTCCTTTGGTAATGGCCTTAAAAACTCATACACAAAGGTGGCCTTACAAAAAGAACATACGAGTTTTGGTTAAACAGCAAAAGATAAGGCGACGGTGGTCAAGAATTTTAAATAAATCCACACGGTCGAAATTGTTATGTGTTTCTTTGGCTAAGTCCACACCTGTGCGCCTTCCAATTGCGCTTTCATTGTATCAATTTTTAGTTTATCTAGCTTAAAGTGCAATGCTCTCAGTTGCATGCATCTTATCGTTAACACGTGCGACGGTTTTTCGACAATTCGTTGTTTGAAACACACATTAAAGTCTAAATCCGATTTTTTATTTATTTGTGTCATATTTTTGCTTTTAATTCCACAATTCTTGATATGTTCGACAACTTATGGTTTATTCTAACATTGTAATTTTAACTCCCGCCATTGTTTATAAAACGCATGAACCAGTCGGCGATGGATCAGCATGTCGCTACTCGTGCTAGTTTCATATTTTCAGGCGTGAATATAAAATACGAAGACGCAAAATGAACGGAATATTGCACTGGGGTAGACATACCCTATGTCCTTATTCCACTTTACCGCGTAGCGATGTTATGGAATTTTTGTGTATAGTGACGATCAGGAGGGCGGGAAATTATCTAGGCCACTTTCTATCCCGCTCTCCCGATATTTAAAGAGGGTTCCAGCTGAAAGGTAGTAATTAAAAAAACATATACTCACTTTATATTACGCACCCGCAGCCTTTTTTTAACAGCGGGTTTCACCCTCGGCTTGCCTTTGCTGTGCAAACCTCTCCCGGTGATGATAAACAAAGTGTGACATACGACTCCATTTTTCCCCTGAATCTCTTTCAGTTTCTTAATGTGGGTATCCAGGAACAGATCCAACGACACCCTAGCCTCCCCCACTCTTAGGTAATGCAAGTCCACGGTTGCATTGTCTGAGCAGTTTTTGGCGTGAACCTGAAATTGTGCTTAGTTATTGTTTTATAGGTGTCGGGATGTGACGAACCCATTGCCATTGGTAATGGACTTAGTTATTTCGTTTGCATAATTCTTATACTAGTGCTGTCCGTTAAAACAAGATGTTGGAGTCATATGATGTAAGAAAGTCGTCACTCTGCAGCTGACGTATGTTTATATATGCGTTGGGAGTCATTACTAGTCAGTCGACGATGGTTAAGTCGCGCGTATTTATAGTTTATTTCTTAAAAAAAAAAGAAATTTGTCTACTTGCTTTTAAATCCATTTTCGTTCCGAAAATATTGATCAGAAACAATAAATAACGTAACACAAAAAAATTTAATAACCTTCGACAACACCTACATGTAATGCTGACGTGATGGAGACAGTTTTTCCTTCTGGATAACGTCAACTTTCAAACAAAAAAAATGGATTAAAAAGTTATGATATTACAGACAGTCACATCAAAACTTATAACACCCCGCTTTTTCCATTACTTTCCATTCCATTAGTTACGTTAGTACTACTACTGTGTTGTTGTGTTACAGCCACAAATCTGGCACCAGGTAATGCTTAACTAATTCCTGCCACAATAGTTCCGTGATGGAAGGTAGGACAGGCGATAGACATGTACTTGCCTTATTTTGCTTGCCTTGTACTAAGCATGTAATTGCCTTATTTTGGAGATAGATAATTACCCAGATATATCTATTTTATTTGAATTGTCATGAGAATAAGTAAGCAGTAAAATACCTGCATAAGACTAGCTGCAGCCATACTGTTAGCTTGTTCGTACTTCCTCTTGTGATATGAGGCAACATCAGAGTAGTAGTTGGCGACAACCGTCATACCCCTATTCATGTAATCTTTTGCTTTTTGATAGTATCTGAAAACATTGTTCTTATTTAAATATGAACAAGTAAATCATCTTATTTGCAGAATAAGGCGGATATCACACTGCACCGTCCGTCGCTTAAGTATCTTAAATGGCATTGTGTTATACCGTACCGGTTTTTATATACAAATCAAGATTTTCCAATACAACGTTATACTTCGCCTTGTAGCAAACCCGATCGTCAAGCGACTGGGTGATATCTGCCTAAGTATTCAATCTTATAAACGCCTGTCGTTAAGATTTCCCTGCTTATGCTAGAATGATTTTAAAAGGTATGAGTTCAAAGTAGCCTACTTTTTTATCCAAAAAGTATCCTTAAAAAAAAGGGGTATAAATGTTTCAAGAAAAATTGTAACTGTTCTACAATAAAGAAGTCGCAGGTCAACAGTTAATCTCCAAATATTGTGACTCTTGCCATACGTATACAATACGTATTTGGCGTATAAGATCCTAAGACCTACTTAAATCCTAGAAAAGTCTTTTGAATTAATGAAAACGATTATATAACTTGACCCACTTATGACTTAAAGGCCGTCAACGCATCTGTGATAAGCCTTGCGAAGCGAGTTCGCAGGTTAAGGTTAGGTAAGTTTACGGGATAGCCTGCGATCCAGATCGGAACACTGCAAGTGTGAACTAGAAGAATCTAGTCAACTATTGTACATAAAAGCGAAAGTCACTCACTAGTTATTTCTAGTCCGAGTCCGACAAGAGCGAGGAGTTTCAAATATTAAAAACATGGCGGTTTCTTTAAGGGTTTAGGTATTCACGAAGACAATATTTTACGACGTACGACCCCTAAGGGTGTGTTTTCGAAGTTGATAGTTTGTATGAAAATTTGTTAATAAAAGTACTAGGAGCTTCACATTTTGTATGAGGCTTCTTTTTATAATTGTATGAGCTACGAGTACATACTTAAGACCGGATTCTATTAAATTCGACCCCTAAGGGTGTAGTTTTCTGATTGACAGTATGTATGAAAAGATATAGAAATCGAATTAAAAAAAAGAACCGCATTCACAAACCTATGTGTTTCAAAAACTATATATTTCTAATTTATATACACAACAAAAAAATATCTGTGTACAAAAGAAATGGTCTTTGTTTGTCAAGCTAAAACTCGAAAACTACCGGAAGAAATCGGGTAACAAAAACAGAAAAAACTTCAAAAGAACATTACAAAAAACGTCATTTTTATCATTCTTGTTTGTTATTAGTTGTCAATGTCGGACGAAATAAAGTTCACTGCGAGAGCTAGGCAAATATAAATACAAAACAAAAGATATCGTTGAAACGTAAATAAACAGTAAGTATACTTACGAATTCCTATTGTTCAAATGCTTATCAGCTTCTTTGCGATAGCCTTCCACAACAGACATGTCTATATCTTCACTTTGTGGTAGTAGAGGCCACTCTACCTCTGATAATGCCTGGAAAATAATGATAAGTTTAATGAGCATAACAAAAACATAATATTGAAGATTAAGGTGACAGACCCTTCAAGAAAAAGTATCTTCATGCCCATATCTCCGTAGAGTTAGAAGGTACAACCAGGACACAAAAAGTCAAAGGTCTTAGTCATTCAATGTACAGGTGGTAAACATATCGTCATCCGGACACTTATTTAAACCAAAGCGTCGTTGCTTTTATTAAAAACACTGAAAAACATATTTTTTAGTAGTCTAACCCGGGTATAGGACCTAATAGGACCCAGATCATATAGTCATAACTAACACCGGATCAGTAGACCATCGTAACATTTTATATAGACCTGTCAAGACCCTTTTTTAGGGAAATGCCTACTTTTCTTGGATCTGTGAAAAAATCAAACTTCTAAGTCAAAGTAATCAAAAGATACAGCCGTTTATAAACACATTGCCGCAAATTTTCTAAACTCGCAAGGTCATCAAAACTTATAGGATGCTTCCCGTGGATGTGGCCAACCAAGCAACGTCTTATAGCACAGATAAAAAGTGGTAATGGTGCGTTGCCAATCTGAGTCTAGGATGTTAGGCAGTTATAGCACAGATAAAGTAAAAATTGCGAAAAGCGAACATTTTTATTTATATCATATAAAAATGTTATTGAGTCATGCAATACTTTGCGGAAATCCAATAAATCCACCCACCACCACGACCAAAAAAAGTGGGAACTTTAGTTAGGCTTGTCATATTCTGTATCATTTGAGAGAATTCTTGCCACAACAGTTACACAGCTTACGCGGAATTAACAAAACTAGTAGTCGCCTATTGGTCGAAATTCGACCATAATAAATTTTAATATTTTGTTGATAAGAACGCCATCTTCATTTCTCAACTACTTTGTTTCCAAACTGTATGGTGCGCCATCTGTGATCTTTTATCGTTATCATCAATATATTTATTTGTATGTGTCAAATGCATGGTAGCGTGGGTAATGTTTTATTTATTGATTTAATGTACACTTTATAAGCATTATTATTAAAAATATTAGAGTTCTGCACTTCTCCTACACATAAACTATAAGTGTGCTACATTATATGCTCCTGCGTCCGCGCAATTTTATATAGATAAAGGCTTATACTACATCTATCACATAGTATTTTTAATCATTTAAAAAATACTACATGAACGCGAAGAGGTACTGAATTAAAGCATGAAATCACAATAAATCGAGATTTGTCTTTCATTTATGCTCCTCAAGCTTTCCGTATTGTAATGTAACGGATTTCATTTTGCAATAAAAATACCCTAATTGCAACTCCATTGTAGTGATTGCTGAACTTTTACTTAAATCATTAGAAACCTGTAGAGGTTTCTAAGAAACCATCAATGTGCGAGTCTGACTAACACTTGACCTTTTTTTTCATTATTACCTTGATAATCCGTGGTCCGAATGTTCTAATACGATTATTATATTTTTCACACGTTTATAAAATCAACCTAAAAACTACGCGTGGTTTTGGATGATGAAATGGAGTGTAAATTTAAATCTCACGAATTATTAAAATAAGTAGTTGATTAACCTTAAACGTTGGACGCTAAAAATGAGCAGCCTGTATGTGTTACAAACAGGAGTTCACATGTGTGCGTAATTACAGATTAATCTAGTATGACGTAGCCAAAATGCATTGATTTTGGCCACGTCACGTCACCTCTAAGTATATGGACATGAAATACCAACCAAAAAAGCCTGTCGTCGGCTACTAAATATGGATACCATTTTGACATTATAAGGCTGTCCAGAAAAAGTGGAGTACCGATATCGATACACGATCTATTAGTGACGATTGATAGTTATGTTTAGGCAAATAGATAAGAATTATTATTTACCTAGTTACCGAAAGAAACAATATTTGTTTACTTTTCGAGAGCACGTTTTTTTTTACATTGTGGTGTGCAAATATGTTTATTCTTTATATAAGTTAACTCTTTCTCTCTTTCATTATCATTACAAAAAAAAATTATCAGATTAGAGTCAAACCACTTTCTTTACTTTTAAGTGAGCGTTTGAAAGAATTCTTATTAAGCTATACTGTGATTACTATTTTTTAGTAGCTATGGTATACATTCTTATCTTGTCCAAATATTCTTTTATGGGAACGTAAAATAAAATATCGACAATTGTAATAGTACATCCCTATAAAACTTGAACACTAAATATGGATTCTTGGCAAACATGAGAACTGTCATGACGTCACTTTAAATTGACGCCAAAATGTGCATAAACAAAAATGTCGTTATCTCTTTCGGCGTACATAATATCAACATTTGTTAAAAGATACAAAGAGATGTTGTTAAGTTATATGTCGATACCAACGGTAGGTATTTATACAACTAAATTTGCTATAGAACATTGTTGCACTTCTTTATATATTCCTATTTCTATGCCAAAATGTCATTCCGTAATAAAGTGACAGCGGTAACGAACCACTGATATGAATGTTCCTTACAAACTCCGGAACAAATGAAATATTTTGATTTTCGTAGACATCTGTAACTTTGGTCCAACTTAAAAGATTTATATCTTTTAGTTATAGCTATTATTACTTTTATCCCCGACGTTTCGACGGATTCCAGTGCAAGCATTAATCAAAAAATAAAGGGGCGAAGTCACGAATATAGCTAGTAATATATACAGAGAGAGAGTATCAAACTAATACTGTAAGTAATAATGTAAAACGGCAATACAAAAACATCTAGTTAAATTTAACGTTTTTAAGTTTAAGAAATTTTTTTAAATTTATTTTTGATAGTTATAGGAAATATATTAAATACTAGTATATTTGCTTGTAACGCCACAATGTGGAAAAAAATCAAGACTGGAGTTACACAAGAGTAATTCAACATTACTGTGAGATAGTTTCAGGTTATTTTCTTTTACTATGATCAAGAACAACTTAAAATGAGTTTTTTCAACTTTCTTGTAAAACACAATGTTGTTCAATATTGGATATCAGATATGTACCCTCTAGGCAATAGGTTTACCACTTAGGTGTCACGGTGTGGTAATTTGGCTAGTCATATTGTGTGTCCTGATTTTACATCTGTACGAGGTACATTTCTGGATACGGGCGTGAAGTTACTAGATTATTTACTTTTTAAAAAAACCCAAAACGTAATTGTCCTCGCTATTTTTATCTAGTACTTTATAATTTAACGCTTGGTCATATTTTAATTGGTTGTTTAGGAAATTTTATACAATTCCTGATTTTCACACATGCCCTGTAACATACACAAATCGCCTTTTGTTTTCGTTGAATAAATTCACGAAACGACTAACTTTTGCCTGAATTTCGCTTTAGTGTATTTATAAATTAGTTATATTTTTTTATTGGAGACCTCCTTACTGAATTTCAGACCCATTTATCTATTTTAGATTTAAATATCTGTAGGATTTGAAATTGTTAAGCGTAAAATGGAACGCATTGTATAACTAAAAAAAAAAAAGTAGATTGCATATGGCGTATATCGGGGATTGGCCTACGGACGTCACTTAAGTTGTCTCGAATTAAATTATTTATGTGCAGTCGTATTAACTATTATTTTTATCCCACATTTTTGGAGGCTCGTCCGGGATAAGAATACAAAACGATTGCTTTCGAAGAACGTTTTAAAGAAAATCTGACTAGAAAGGTGCACGTGGTCGGCGCATGGCAGGTGCATGTGCATG
>NJDD01000108.1:392891-408691 GCA_002245505.1 Calephelis nemesis | reverse complement strand
ATGTTACCTCCCCCGCTACCCGCGCGGCCGTTGCTTACCAACCGCCTCGCGTTCGCGCCACCGCACCGCGGAGAGACGCTCTCACAGCGTTTAGGTGCACGGATTATTTTCATTTTATGAAGTTTTTCTTTCTTTAAAATTTATGGATATCAAAAATATTAAATTTCCTTTACATTATATCCATTATGGAAAGTTATGCACTGACTCTTGTAACCAATAGCAGCACCTTGTTTGAACTTACTTCAACAGTAAATTGAAAGTTATTATCGTGAGCCATTAAAAGTTCAGACAATGTTTCAGGCAAGATATCGGGGAATAAGTTGTGTAATTTCACCCTCGACATTTTGGCAGCTAAATCATTGGGTTCATTATTCCGCCATTCAGCAACATCCTTCTGATACAAATTAAGTGCAAAATCCATATCCATAATCTCTTTAAAATCTGGAATTGCCTGTTCTTTTCCAGCTGCCAGCAATTCTGCTTCTTTCATTGCCAATTGCCTAAAACAGATTTTAAAAAATCAATAATTTAAAACGCGCAGTTAGGACTCGGATGACGGATCTACTATTATATCACTACATAGAATAACCGCTTCCTCTGTCCCTTTGTATGCTTAAATCTTAAAAACTACGCAACGAATTTTGATGCGGTTTTTTTTAAAGGTTAAGTAATTGAAGAGGAAGATTTGTGTATATATCATAACCGTGCGAAGCCTGGGCGGGCCGCTTACTTTATAATACTTAGTACTTTATAATATGAAGTTTTATGAAAATCGGTCCAGTGGCTTAACACTCGTGAAAGTGTAACAGATGTTATACTAATAATATGAACGTATGTAATAGTAAGGATTAACAATACTACTGTCGAGGGAGTACTGGGAAACGATCAATAATACAAAAACTATCTGTTATTCATTAAAATTTATTTTATCCCTTCATAGTATACTCCTTCAGAAACGATACACTTACGTCAACGAATAATCAAATGATCGAAACATTTTTTAATTGGTGTTTTGAGAACTGAGTTCAGTTCTTTCCGCGAATTTGTTTTTGTCTTCTCCTATTGAAAACAAGTGCAACGAAGTCGTAATTTTAGTTTAGGAAAAAGAAAGAGTCTGGCTGGACTTATGAATATGGTGGTTGCTACTATGTGTTAGAATATTGTAATTGTTGAGTATTTGGTCAAAAATTCGTGTACACAGTGCTGCAAAATCCAAGAATTTTCTATTAATAAATCTGCTTTTTTTTGTCGAATTTGCTCTCTTATACGCCGCACAACGCTCAAACATTTTTTGGAATTTATTGTTTGACCATTCGGCAAAACTTCCAAGTGCACAACACCGCGATAGTCAAAGAAAACTCTCAGCATGACTTTGACTTTTACTTTGACTCGTTCACCTGCAAGAATTACAAGTGCACAATGCCGCGATAGTCAAAAAAAAAACACTCAGCATGACTTTGGGTTTTGAACGAATTTGCCGTGTTTTTTTTTCGATTGCGGTTCAGTTGGAAAGCGCCACTTCAAAGCTTGTTGACAAGTTTGCACGTCAAACTCGTAATTCTACTTCTCGTTATCAGTGACAATGCGTTTCGTGAATGCTGGATCAGAATTTGATGCATTCTAGCATGTCCTCAGCGACTCTCATGAGATTGAGTTTTTGGAGAAAATTCAGGACTTTTGGGGCTAGCTGAGCGGCATCATGTTTCATATCCAAATGACTAGTTAAAATGATACGGATCGACTCGTGAAATACAGAGCGTTCGGCGGCTCTATCTCTAATTTCATTTGCAGATGTTGATGGCCTAACGAAGCGAGACAAATCTTCCATCATATTTCGACCGCTTTTGAATGCCACTAACACTCATTAGCACGAATTTTTAATAAAGTTGGTTTACGGTAAGCCTTTTGTAACATTTTCGTTGACACCAACACGAAAATTCATTGGCGATGCAAAATTTAAGACAAACTATTTCTTGGGTGTTTTCGTCCATTATAATATTCGCAATACACACTAAATAAGAGATATAACTAAAAACGGCACTGTATTTAATATAAATATCAGATGCAACTTAAACTCAGCGCCAAAATGATAAAACAGTTGTGCCATCCTAACAAAAATACAAAAAAAATAATTTAAAGACACAAATACCTAAATAATCTATTCCCGATGATTTTTTGACAGAATGTACTTTTATTACTATTCTTTCTGTTTGTGTTCGCGGATTTTAGAAAAACAAAAAATTCGCAGGTAAATAAAACAAAACGGATTTTCATTTTATTTTCTATTCCACAGAATACGAAAGTCAATAATAAACAAACATGCCTAGAGCCAATAAGCAAATTGAATTTAACTCAAAAGTAAGCAAATAATTATGCTTGTGTCTGTGGTAAATATTCATAATATTGGAATAAATTTAATAAGCACATCCAGATCCAAAAATACCAACATATAGATGTTAATAGCACAAATACCTAAAAAACGTACCTGGCAAACTCTTGATCCTGTTCCATCATTACATCTAATTGCTTTGCATTTTCTTCCAATTGATCTGACAAAGACTGTAACCACAGAGCATTTATCTCACTCAGCATTGACACAGGCATATTAATTTTTGGAAAAATATTATCAGGATAATACGTAGATGTTCTGCCAAATATTTCATCTAATTTAATAATAAACTCTTTTCCTACTTCAACACTAAAAGTTTTCTCTGGTTCTTCTCCGGACGAAACAGAGTCATCATCACTACATTCTGACAAAGTTCTAACTCTCGATGTGCTTGGACTATTTACATCTACGTGAGAAGTAGCAGTATCAACGGCAGCTGCTGCATTTTGAGAAATATCACTAGGCTCAGATACACTGGGGTTTTCTTCAACTTCCAGTTCGCCACGACGGATTTTCCGAATTTTTAGGCAGTGCTGAGAATAGTGATTGTCTGGTATAACAAAGTTTTGCTCAATTTGACGTTTCAGCTGCATTGAAGCTTCAGATATTGCAATTTCTTTTTTACCTTTTTTAATTTGGGGGGAAGGACCAGTTCCAATATCCACAGGTTTATTCTCAATTATTGGTGAGGGGATACTTTGACTATTAGGTATTATGTTATATGCAGCTAGGCACTCACATTGTTCATTACTCTCGTTTTCTGAATCAGAAAAATCTTCATTCTCAGTAATTTTCAAAACTCTATTTGTCATACTATCCAAAACTATGTCAACTGCCCAGTTTACATCTCCATGACACTTTTCAAATATATCTCTCAAATCCGACTTTGGTGCACCTTTAAACAACTTTCGAAATGCATTAAAATGTTTTTCTTCATTTTGACATCGGAAGATACCAGTGTCGGTTGTAGTTTGTTCATTAGTAGAAGTACTCTTGTCAAGCATCCACATGCCCGGAATTTTTGGATTTCTAGACCCCAAATAATATTCATTTATATCTCTTGGAGTGGCAGTGATTACTTTCAATGGATTTTTCAAGCTATATATATCAGTATCACTACTTTCTATACATGTTGAGCTAGAAATTTTTTCAACATAAGATTTTTCCTCTTCTTTAGGTAATGGAATATTTTCACACAAATCAGGCATAAACATAGATATTTTAGTCCAATCTTGAACAGCATTTACAGATGTCAATAAATTTTTAACTGTTGTAAGTTTAGCTCCTTTATTAGTTCTTTGCGGTTTTGTAACAATATTAGTATTGGGTACTTCAATAGCTGTAACATTATTTGATTTGGTTGTTGTTTCTTCCCAATCTTCACCATTATCCCATTCATTTTCTACTTTTTCAAATTCTTCTAATGTTTTTTCAATTTCTTCATACTGATTCTGAATACTTCGTTCTTCTAAATTGTTTTTTTCAGTATCATTGTCCACAAAAGTATTAGTTAGTGGAATTTCGTTTGTATTTTGTTCACCTTCCAATGATAAATCAACCAAGGGTGCTACTTGCCTCATTGCTCCTTCATCAACATGTTGGTGTTCACTTTCTATATTTACTGGAAAATTATTTTGTTCCTGTAAAGTTTCAGCACTTGAGTCTAAATTACTTTCTTCTATTGGTGGGAACTCCCGTTTTACAGGTGGTTTCATATCATCAGCTTTATAATAACACCCAAAATGCTTTTTTAAATAATTGCCTGTGATATTGTCAACATACATTTCCAATTTTCTCTCAATATGTTTCAATGGAACATTGTGAATATTTCTCCTACACAATTCATATTTCTTTTTGGCCCAAGGAGTGTTTGGTTCCAGCACTTCAATTATGTAACCATATTGGACTCCCCATCTGACATATGGCTCCATTTCCCAAATTTCAATATTAGTATTATCAATAATAACTGGACTAATACCTTTTATCATTGCTTCCTGTGCTCTTCTTTGATTCCAGTCATGAGCATCTGGTATCCTACTTCTATCGTATCTGTATACCCCTCGATACATAAAGTAGTCATCAGTACATAAGATGTGAATGCCATAATTTTGCTGTGAATTTTGACTATAAATAGCATCTATAATCTTTTTAGCTAAATAACTTTTTCCACTTCCTGGCAAACCTCTCATAATTACTAATGTCCTTGTGCCTTGTTTATGATAAGTAATTATTTGTTCAAAGTGTGCATTCACTACCTTTGTAGATCTACTTGGAATATTTTTGGCAGCCATAGTTATCTGCTTAGGTATTGCACCTGTACGTGATGCGTTAGCATAGGATAAAGCAGCATCGTCTTTTTCTAATGGGGTTTCTGCAATGTCAAGTTTGGAGCTGCTGAATGAGAAATGTATGGGCTGATTTGCACCACTAACAGTATCTATATTTGTTTGTTCTGTACTATTTTGACAAGGTTGTTCAGTATATCTAGAGCTCACACTATTTGATGTTATTTCACTTTCTTCCATCATATTCATTATAGTATTTGCAGACTCATCAACTAAAACAAAAACAAAAGATAAATCATTAAACATTTTAATGCATTTGTGCACATTATTAAGTATCTTTAAGCCCATACCTCGGAAATGGTAGGCAGAGGCGCAAAAAGGGCACCCAAAACTAGCCCAAGATACTAAGTCCAACAATCACCAACCGGACTTAAATCCAATACAAAATGTTATTTTCATTAGAAAATTGAAAACACACATTTTTTGCCAGACCTCTGGAAATCAAGTCTGACACCGGACCACTAGACTACAAAGGCGATAATTTAAACATTTTTAAATTATGGTAAATCTGCAAAATTTAAAACTAGTTAGTAAGCCTTATAGGGAGACTGGCATTAAATGGTGATGGTCTATGGAATAAAAATAAACATTTACTCTTGATCTTACTATATCTGTTTAGTAAAGTTACTACTTACATTTCACCAAAGATATTATCAACTAAAATAATCATATGTAATTAAATCATATTGATTTGGTTGTGGCTAGAGTTATAATTTAAACTAATTAAGTGTTGTACTTACTACAGGCCCATGTCAAAAATAGATGGGTCATATGAACCACCAGATGACATATTATATAGGATGATATAAAAGCATAAAGTAATAGGATTCAGCTCGTGAGAATTCAGAAGTGCAGATAGAATGAGTCCATTTTCGTCACTTATTTTGTATGGTATTGCTACCATTGATAGAACCAAAACAAATAATAAGAAAGCGTGTAGTTCCGTACAAAATGGCATGCCAGAAATCTGGTAATTTTTTTTAATTAAATTTAAATTTGGTCACTTATTCTGTATGGCATCAGTTTCATACTGTTTCAGTACAGCTTCTAATCCAATGATAACAATACCATAGAGAAATAAATGAACAAAATGGACTCACTCTACCTGCACTTCTGAATTCTCACCTGCACTCAGTTGGACAGCTTACAGATGATGGCATAGTTCTGAATCTTATTATTGTATGCTCCTATATCGTCCTATATATTATGTCACCTGGTGGTTCATATGACCCATCTATTTTTGGCATGGGCCTGTAGTCAACTAGTCTTACTGGAATAATAAAACTGGACCAAAATTAATAAAACTTTATATTTTTTATGATGAATTGCTATTTAATTCCTTCAGTGATAAGGCTGATAAGTAAAAATTCAGTATGTATGGACAGCATCAATATTCCTATTATAATATTATCAATTTCAATATACAGGGCTTTCTCAAATTAGTTAACGATATTTTAACCACTGACTCGCAATGCATGTCTGGAAACATAAAAAATAATAAAAAAAATCTAAAACGAAAAATAAATAAAATATTATTCTCGCAATAACGCATGGGGGTCAACGGACTCTGACGCAACGGACGGAAAGCAGCTGATTGTCTCACGGCTGCTGCGTGAATTGTCACTACGCAGTATCTTGCTACTTAATATTTATTTGTACCTACAGGCTACTAGGTATTATGTAATGTACTATTATCTGTCAAATTGCTAAAAACCCTTAATGTTTTTGTTTTATCGAAATTTTAATCAGTTAAAAAACTTAACAAGTACACAGTACAAATATCTCGGTCCAGTATTTTAGTTAGCCGAGAGAATAACAGCTGTTTCTAAGTTATAAAAAATCATAGCTGTAAGTTCTGATCAAGGTCATGTATCGATGCGCTTGCAGCTTCGATCGTCCGTCGTCGACTCCCGCCCCGGCGGGTGCGCTCGTTACAAATTATTATTTCTTATACAGTCATTTTTCAAATCAGTTGATGTTTGATCGCGTTTAGGGTATGTTGTTTTTGTTTGTGTTTGCGTTTATTTTTCGCGAAGTGTTCATGAGTACCTTTCCAATGGTGAAAATTGAATAGAGGGTGGTTAGTGTGATCACCTGACCTGACCTGACGCCTCCCGACTTCTTCATGTGGGTAGGACAATGAAAGTGAACCTTACAATTTAACTGACCTTGCCTTAAAAAGTTGTAGGAAAATAGGAACCTACTAACAATACTCAAAGACACATCAACAACCGTGCTAAGTTTTGCATTGAGTGCCTACAATGGTGGATATGTTTAAATAATATGGATCTAAATAGTGTGAATAGGTAAGTACGTAAATCATTTTTGTAGTTAGGTACATACCTAAGCTTGATTTTTATCTTTACCACATGCCTACATTCACTAGTTTTTTATGATCAAACAGTGCAAAGCCTGTCTTTGGGATAGGACACGCAATAAATCTAACACATGCGCCATACCGACAGCTATCGTATCTAGGTTTCACGTGGTCTCGCGGGTGCTGGTCATTGAACTTGCGCAATTGAATATGAATTATTAAAAATGCTGTAATTAATTTATTTTAAGTCCGATTTTTTTTAATTTTTTTACTGATTGAGTTATACATTCAGAATGTCCAGGTAAAATATCGTGCACTAAATTGAAAAGACCTTATATTTTATATAAAAGAAAATTATATTAGATACTCAAGAACGGTTGAACCGATTTGGCTGAAAATTTATAAGGAGGTAGCTTAGAGTCAGGTGACTGACATAGGCTACTTTTTATCTAGTTCAACTTTTAGGAAACTAAGAAAAACAACATTTCAATTTTTCCCATACAAACCAAATGGGGAACGAAGCTTGCTAGAGCAACTAGTATTTATATAAATCTATGTTGACATTTCTAAGATATAATGAAAAACATTGTGTTAGAACGCATAAAAGAATCTGAGTTACTATTTTAAAACAAAGTTTCAGCTCAAATCATACTCTGTTAAATATTAACAAACTGTTTTAATATATTTGCTTACATTTGAGTGTAAGGATGCTGAGTAGCCAGTACACAACAGTGTACACAAGAACCCTTTTTAATAAAACTAATGTGCTCATTGATCTGTTGTGTAACCTCATTTTTTGTTAGCAAAAGATCAATGGGCACGTAAGTTTTAATAGCAAGGGAAAGGTCTATGATCTTAGCTGCAGAATTGTATTGAGTGTGCAACTAAAGATCTCTTATCATAAAAGCAACAACATTCTTGTTTGCTGTTTCATAACATGAAAAAGCTCTAACACGATTTACGAAATTTTAGTATGTTTAAAAATCCCTTTTATTATTGTAATTCAGAATTTGTATGTATGTTTCATTTACATCAACACATCAAAATGGAACTTGTCAGACATTTTGTACCTTAATCAAGTAAAAAAACGTGCTACTAAATTGACTTTAATAAAAGTTTCACTCTCAAATAAAAGTCATTTAATTGAATAAATATAATAAATCGTCTTACGAATTAAAGTTGGAACTATTGTCGACTACAAATCAGCATCTGTGTAATGATTCTGTAAACTGTTTTCATAACATGCCCTAACAAAGGACGGACCTTGGCGCGCATAATCAATAAAGCCACCTTAATGTATACCTACATATACACGTAATAATAAACATTAGATAACACTGGTCAACCCAAAATAAAACTCACGGGCTCCTCCACAACTCGTCACAACAGTCAATATAACATCTTTAGAAATAAGTTCTCCAAACATTCCAAATAGTGTATCCACAACGGAACCGAAATTATTTTCATCGCTCGCTGGCTCCATTTTTTTAGTAAAAATAAATAAAAAGATAAATCCGATACAACTCAAAATTTTATAAACAGTTCTTTGTAATACATTTTCAAATACATATATTCAATAAACAAAGTTAAGACATTCTTCACAACACTCATAATTTTTGTTACGAGAAATATTTAAAAATCCCCAGGGTCCAACCTAGAGGATTCGTAAAGTAAAAGCAAAACGTCAATAAATTATAAAATGTGATGTACAACAATTGACAGCTGCGAATTGATAAATAATGATACCACCACGCAAAACTGAATTCGCTAGATTTGGTATCACTAGATTTCATAGATTTTATTCATGAAAAAAAAATCACTACGATTCCGTAAACACTTACAAATTGCATTAAATGATAATATAACTTTGTAAATAATGTACAAAAAAACACAACACACCAACTTAAACTTGCTGAAAATTCAGTTTGATATGTTTCTCCTTAATTTTAATTTGGAGTCGCATAAAGCAAGCCTTAAAAGGGACAGAAAATCTCTTGTCACTGCGAAATTAAATCTGTGACTGCTACCCAAGGACGTACCAAGAGGAGTAGTCCGGAGTGTATCCCAAAGTGTTGTCTCTGTCCGTGGCCAGGGTAATAATCTATTGGGCAAATACATGAGTTACTGTGCACTCTAGGCTAAAGATTGACTATAATTGTGGCGTCAGGAAAAGGTGCGAGCTGTTCAGGCAAGATAAAGCACAATACTCTACCACAATTCCAAATGGTATTCCACAGGTACCATAAAAATGTACTTCCTCCCGAAAAAAAAACCTGGATACGAGACAAAAAAACGACAAATGTGTAGTCGCAGCAAACCGTGTCTCAAACTAAAGTACCGGCATTTATGCGTTGGGTGCGTATGACGTCACCCATGTGGTTAATTGTCTTACAGGAATATTTTCTTAAAAGAAACTATCCTATGTGTTAATTTCAGTTACTCTATAATTTTATCCTAAACTTCATAAAAACTGATTCAGCAATTTTTGCGTGAAGGAGTTACAAACAAACAAACATAAAAACTTTCCTACTAATGTAAATAATAAATTTTAAAGAAAGATAAAATTTTGCCTCACACTGGATTTCAACCTGTTGGTTATCTATAGGACATAACTACCCACGTTAACTGTAAAGAAAGGAATTAAAAATTATGCCACAAGACTTGAATCCTCGGTAGCTCAAACGATTAGAGCATTCATCGGCTTGAGACGAAAGGTTATAGGTGTAGGGGCGAATTTTTTTCATTTTTAAGGAATTATAATTATCACAGAAATTAGTAGGATAACAGGTAATTAAATACGTACATACAATTTGTGTAATTATAATGATCAAATATTTGCTGATATACATGAGCACTTAACATTGTATTGTAGTATTGCGTCAATTTGGCAATAGTTCGTTAAAAGTTAATTTTATTTTTTATTAAATAGGTACCTATATCATTTGTAACTAATATCAAGCAAATAAAAGGAAACGCATAATTATATATAACTGTATCAAATTCCTAAATTTACCTTATTCTGATATAGTCTTAACACTAAAGGTTCAAGTAATATTAACATAATATATTTATTTCTATCCTTTTCATAAATGTCTACAATCAAATAAGTGATTATTGTTTATCTTGTCTTATATATATAAAAAACTTGTGCCACGATGTATGTTGCCATTAAACTACAAAACTACTGAACCGATTTCGATAAAATTTCTCATATATTTGTAGTTTGGTCCATCTTAAAAGATAGGATAGTTTTTATCCGGATATTGGCGGGACGAAGTTCGCTGGAGCAGCTAGATTTATTATAAATATTTATGTGTATATCTTAAATAATGGAAATGGCGATAACTTAAATAATACTGCTTGTTTAGTTTGGTAAGCAAAGGATCTAGTGTTACTTTGACGTAAACTTAGGAATCCGTAATCGATGGGTTCCTATTAATATTGGTTAAATATTAGAAAGGAAAACACTCTGACGGACAACATATGAATTTTCTAGATTCAATAAATATCACCGAAAATTGCTGAATATTTTTTCAGAATATCACCGTCACACTAAAACTTCACTAAATTTGGTGACAAAATCGCAAAGGTGGCAGCGCTAATTAATGTCAAATTGACTGTTGACAATTAGATTTTCCTATTTAGATGTCAAATAGTGTTTTGGCGCCATCGAGAGAAAAGATGGTCGAAGTTTTTTCATAATTGTTGAATTTCGTGTCAATATTGAGTGAAAATAGTCAATTTTGGTGGCATTTTGTACATTTTTGTTCATTGAAAGTGCACAAATGAAATAATCATGAAGAAATTAGCGTATCGTGTAGCGTGTTTCCTCGTTGCCACCAAAATCTCATTACATGATGACTAATTAAAATTGATATAAAAATTGAAGCAAATTTCTACTTGACTTATGGCAAAATACTAACGTGAAGGCCAAAATCTAAAGAACGAAAAGATCATATAGATGTAAATAGACAATTGAATAATGGATTTCCTGATACAATAATTGTAATTGTTATTATTGAATGATATTTTGTGACACTGCACTAGTTTGAACCACTGACCGTTAAGTCCTATAATTTCTACGGCCCGGGCCGCATCACATCGGCGGAATTTTGTTACTCAGTACCTGAATAAAGTATACAAATAAAGAGGCTCCATTGTATGCTCCATTCGACGTTAAAATCGTCAAATCTATTTATGCGTTTGTAATTAAAGTGGCGCCATCTAGTGGTTGTCATACTAGTCGTCAAGTATGCCTCTAGTAGTTGTCATATGAAACTTTAGCGTTAAAATTCTAAAATTCTAAGTGCTGTAAATTACAAACGATGCAGTAGGTATATTGGACGATTGATGCTCTTATATGAAATAACGATGACAGCACTACACTCTTAAGGGCAAACGTTCAACACAGCTAGGCAAAAAATTACAAGAGATGGCGCTATTCTGTCAAATCACAAGTTTTTATTTATTTTAGTGTTATAAACGACAAATAAACTAATTTCATGCGAAATTGCGCCTTTTCCGATTGTTTCTTAAGACAAATAAAACACATGTAACCCTATGAGCACTCATGTTTCTGAGAAAAAATTTATAGAAGCAAATTGTTTTGACATTAGTATTCATTACAGGCGATACATTATACGTGAACAAAGATTACGCACACACATGCAAGTTTCAAATTATGGAACTAGGTACTTAGTACCTAATAATGTATTTCATAGCTTCGTTGAAGTCGTACACAGCGTAGCGGTTAGATAGCCGGATTCGACGTGTGAGGTTGAGGGTTCGAATCTTGCCGTGCTTAGTGCGTTTTAATTGACTTTTTTAAATAATTTTTTTTGTTATATCAAGTTTTACTTTTTAAATGGTTCCAGAAAATCAAGAAGTTCTGAGTAATTAGACTTCGTTTTTTTTGTTAATATTTATTTGGATGTTACACGATTACTCGGCCAATAGCCAAATGATTTTGATGATTCCTTTTTAGAAAGATAGGTTATGATCATGATAGGAAATGTGTGCCCCTGTGGTCCAGGGTTCGATTCCCGGGTCAGACAACAAAAAGAAATTTGTTTTTTCCAATCTTGTCATAATAATAAAAAATGTTGCTCGGGATTGAATATGTGCCCGGGTGGCGATAGGCTTGCCACCTATCACATTGTGGGACTTAAGTGTCTTCGTCTTGTCGTGTGTTCCCACTTTGTGCCTCTTCCGGCCTCTTCGGGGATAAGGGCGTGAAGATACTTTCTTTTAACTAAGTATTCAGTAACTTTGCAATTGTTTCGAATTCACAGTTGACCTGTTTTTATTCTATGGAACAGGAAAAAGAAAAGAATGAAGTTTTATTTTAATTACTGTTTAATTTATTTTTATTTGTACAGGTTTGTATTTCACGAAATAGGGCAAGTTTACTTTTTAGTTGCTAGGTGGGACAGCAGACAGTCTATTCTACCTAGTGGATTCGTACAAAAACTAGACTCTAGTTATAAATCTAAGCATATTAATTTTTTTTCACACTCCTAAGATTACTTCTGGAAGCAAACATTTTGTATAAAATGTACCTAACCAATTTTAAAACCATTTATTATGAGTAGATTTTGTGGTACATAGCATACAAAGTATAATTTTTTTCATTTTTGTTACCCTCAGAGTTTTGTTATCTTGTACCGGTGGGGCAAAAATAATGTTTTTATTTATATTCACAAAACAAACTAAATATCTGGGAAACTGCAGTACTTTTACTGTTGTTAGTCCGGGCTCATTTGCAGAATAAAACACCTGCCTTCCTGCCAGGCTGCTCCTAAAAGCCGAACATTACAAGAGGCTTACCATTACTAACACCGAGACTTTACTCTAGGCTTACCATTACTAACACCGTGACATTCTACTAGGTGGTAGAGTTTCACAGCAACTTGCACGAATTGATACCACTGCCTTACTTATTCCTGCCGCCATTAAGTCAGTGTTTGCTGTTGGCATGTTCTGGTTCGGAGGGTAAGATAACCGGTTCACTTACATTTGATCAAGGCCTAGCATCCCCAACACAGGTTGACAGTGCATCATTACCACCTTTGGTGTCTCTAGGCAGTGTGAATTTCTTGAACCAGAAAATCTAGACTCAAGAGTAGTAGCACCAGTACCTATTATTTGTTGCCAGAGTACAACAATATAAAGTTACAGCTTGGATGAATTTAAAATATATAAATAATGTTATGATATTACAAATTAATCCTGTGACATTAAAACCACGAGTACTTATATTCGAATTAATATTTCTCCCATGTTTCTGTAATTTAAAACATTCAACTTGTTGGAAATTTAAAACTTATTTGTATTCTAATAATTAGTTAAATGTTAGCTAATTATTAGCTTAGTAGAGCAATTGAATCTGTATTCTCTGTAACTATACAAGCAAACATCCTGGACCTCGGCTTCGCTTGACTAAAACTATCTAAACTTACACTTTCCTAATGAATGCTTAAATCCATTCCTAAAATTCACACGAAAATCGTTTCGTATTTTAGGACCCACATGATGACTGTTAATTACATATTAACAATTTAATGTATTCGTTTAAGATAATAATCGTTGGCATAACCCCATAATGTTATAGGAAAATGTAACATTTTACATATTGTCAGATATCAACATTACTGTCATATTTTGCTAAAAATGTAACACTTTAGAAATTGGAATCACTGAGTGCAATTCCAAAACTCGTAAAAAATAAGTTTTGCACGGTGCATTTGTCCTGCACAAAGCGGCAACGTCTCGATTACTGTGAGTCTGTGAGTTGAGGAGAGGTTTGGCAACGTCGCACGCACACACTCTAGTCGTATAACTCACACATATAAAAGTATTTGCACTAACACATACGTAAATTTAGCTCATTTTATCACAGTGAAATAATATACTATTAGGTTATTAAATTGAATTATATTTGATGTTGCGAAAGTAGTACCACGAATAAGGCCTACTTTAAGTCATAATGAGTTTAAAATTAACATAGGACATTTAAGAAAGTGAAATACATTTAGTATGAAAAACGAATCACCTTAAAAAAAGTTAACTTTGAATCATGTCAAATGTCAATTGTCAACCAAAATTGTTACAGTTTGGAGTTTTGGCGCCATCGTGAATAAAGATAGTTGTTAATTTTTCACAATATTATTGAATTTACTGTGAAATATAAGTAAAATGGGTAATTTTGGTGGGAATTAGTTTAATTTTTGTTCAGTGAAAGTGCACAAATGATATAATCATAAAGAAATTAGTATATCGTGAATTTCCTCGCTGCTGCCAAATCTCATAGACGAGCTTATGTAACGAAACCACCGCTTTACTCAAGACCCAGATATGACTTTGCTAAATAGAAACTAATGACTGAAACAAAGAATTAATACGGAAGACGTGTCTGTATGGACTCAGATCTTTTGCCTTTCCCCGACTGGAATAAAATTAAAAAAACAACAAAAACCAAAGTTGTCATTTGTCAACAAATTACAAAACAAAATTTCAAAAAGTCAAAGTCAAAACCAAAGCTTTTTTTGCGGTGTTTAAAACTGAAAAACTGAAAACTTTATGATTCTACAGTCCATTTCTCTTCTGATTTTAGTGCTTTTTTTCTTTTGGTATAACAGTTTCTGTTTAAATTGAATATACTTAAGTTTGTCGATACCTACAGCCTGCTCATAGGTTTGGTAGAGAGGTATTGTACTAATTGAACAGCAAGGTGTTCATTTTTAGCGTTCTGTTTACTTTTTGAATGGTGTAGTTTATATTAACATGTACATATTTTTAGTTATTAAGAGAGTTTCACTAATAATTAATTTTGCAGTTCCCAAAATGGCTGACAACTTTCAAAACAAAACTATGGCCCCTGTTATGATGGATTACGAATTTAAAATAAAGACCCAAAACGAACGGTCTAAAGTAGAAGACCTGTTTGATTTCGAAGGTTGTAAGGTTGGACGGGGCACATATGGCCATGTTTATAAAGCACGTAGAAAAGATGGCTCAGATACAAAAGATTATGCCTTGAAACAAATTGAAGGAACTGGACTTTCTATGTCTGCTTGCAGGGAAATTGCAGTATGTATACTGTGTAACTTTATGTAATAATAATAATAATACTAACATTTTAATGAAGTCCAGTGGGATAAGTAGAGATGTTATTATCCAATGGCATATCTGTCCCTGCTGTTTTATTGACTGCATCTTGTTTTGGTCTAGATGTTATCCTTTCCTACAGATGATAGACTTGCATAATAGGCTTAACATCCTGGCTACATGACAGTAATGCACCTATAACTCTATTTGTTTCTTACCATCTAGAGAGTCATGTATTGGTTCTTTGTGTTATCACAGAAAAAATATTGGTGAACTTGCAAATAATAGCAGCTGTTAGTCTTATATTGGTGAAGGATTGTGAGGTATGTTGTCGAGAAAGGTTCAGGTACATATATGGACAACAGCTAAGCGTGGGTAGGTTGTCAGTAAGTGCAAAAAACAAAATAAATATTCCTCATTAATTATACTCATGTTACCTAGTAAGGCATATACTTCTGGTATGTACAAGGTAACTGAAAACATTCATTTTAAACAGTTTGCAAAAATTCATCACTTATTATGCAACATTTTACCTAGTACAAGGGTCAAACTGAAAGTTCTTAGAAAATCAAAAACTAAGCATTCTAGCAAGTTATTAGTTTTATTATAACTTTTCAAAATAGCGTCCATTTACATCAATACA
>NJDD01000108.1:330522-389022 GCA_002245505.1 Calephelis nemesis | reverse complement strand
ATATTATTGGTAAAGAGTTCTATTTTCAAAATTTAAACTTATTTTTTTAATATAATGCTTTTAAGTTGCCAGTTCTAAAAACTTTCAGTTTGGCCCTCGTATAAAAAGAAAGGATTTCATTGAAAATCTAAACCCATGTGCTAATAAATTGATCGAGAATGATTATTACATCTTTATATCATGTGTGCTTGTGTATGTCACTGAACTACTCCTAAACGACTGGAGAGATTTTGATGAAATTTTTTGTGAGTGTTCAATTAGGTTCAAAAATGGTTTAGATTCACAATTTGGTCCACTGGAAAATATTTTTTTAATTAATTCTTTATTTGTAAGTAGTTTTTGATTTTGGTATGTTTCACATTGGATCCGACAGACTGCACTAATGTTGTAGCATCAAATATTATGTAGTAGCTGTTAATGTCAAAAAAATAAAAAGTTTGCTGGGTCAGCTTGAATACAATATTTGTACATAAATATATTTGATTGTCTTAATTGTTTAGTCAACTCTTTTAGATATCTGGGCAATTGGTTGTATATTTGCTGAGCTTTTAACATCAGAGCCAATATTCCACTGTCGACAGGAGGACATCAAGACAAGTAATCCATACCACCATGACCAGTTGGATAGGATATTTAATGTCATGGGATTCCCACAGGAGAAGGACTGGGAAGATATTAGGAAAATGCCAGAGCATGCTACTCTTGTTAAAGATTTTAAGAGATCAAAGTAAGGTTTGAAATATATAGTTTCTTAACCGGTACAATTTAGTATTTAAAATTAGAACAGTTCTTTTTAAAAGGACTCATCATAAAAATCTTTAATTAATAATAGTAGTTGTTATTACTGATTGCTCGAGGTAGAAATTGAGCTTTGAACAAGTGGCCTGTTTTGCAAAATGTAAGATATAACCATTGCCTCTATACACCATTGATGTAACTGGTATATCGCCATATAATGTCGGGGATTACGTTTGCAAGTCTACCACCGGATAGAATTGCACATGAGATTTAAAGTGTGCCTGGTCTACCCTCCAGCACGAGACACGACAATAACGAGCACCGACCCTGGTGGCACGAATAGGTATGGGCAACGCGTCTCCGAGATCGACTCCGTAGTCATAACGGCATTTTTCATCAAAATTGACATAGGCTTAGTAGTACAATCCCAATAAATGTAGATAAACACATTTTTCAAATTAGTTAAAACAGTATCTTCACGCCTCTATTTCCGTATTATGGAAGGCAGAGGTGCAATAATTTCTGCAATTAGCTTAAAGTATTTAGTCTTACAGTGCAAAAGATGGCAAACCTATTGAGAAGTGGGCACTTATTCAAACCCGGGTACCGGTATTTTATAAGATATTTTTTATAAATTGTAGCCTACATGTTATTGTGATGTATAAATTATACTCCTGTGAATTACGTAAATACATATCTTCACAGAGAGTTCGTTAGGCAGAGAGTCTCAAGGGTTGTACGATCCTGACAAACCTGTCTGGCTTCCTTCACATTCATTACACTTTTCATACAAACACGCCTGTTTCATACAAGCACTCTTGAGACTCTTCCTGTTAAGTTTGTTTGTATGTTAGTATGTGCATTAAAGAGTAACAAGCAATCATCCATCCTCACAAACTTTTGCATTTAGGATATTAGTAGGAAGGACAAAACTTAGTGTTAGTGATTATTTGGAAATTTGAATAGATGAGGATGGGGGCAAATATGCACATGCATTTTAATATGCATGATGGTAATCATGTCTTTATGTGCATGATTTCCTACCAAGAGCATAACATTAAAGTTTTAGGTTGGGAATCTATCATCAAGTGCTAAGAATATTCATTCTCATTCATAAAATATCAAAAATTTGATTGTGAATGGCTGGTAGAGAATGCCAACAGGCATTAAGTTCGCCTTTTGTACGATTTATTTTTGTTTGGTGTACAATAAAGATACTAAAGTACCCGTCATGAGAAGCTGTAAATTATGTAAACAAACGTTCGGGAGTTAACAACATTTGGTTCAAAGATAAAAGTATTTTTTAAATATTTAATTAATTAATAATTTAAATATGTAAAATAAATTACGTATGTTTTGACATTTTTTTCGTGGCAAATTGATTTCCTTAGATGTACTGGGTACTGGCTTCATTATACGTTAATACACAATAACAAATAATGGATAAAAAAATTAAAATTAAGGCAACAGTTAACAAAACTAACAACAATAACAAAGTGATAACGAAAAGATAAAAAAAATTAACAATAACAACCAAATCCGCGATTTTAACAAAGCAATGAAAAATTCAAAACTCGAATGACGCGTTTATTTCCAAAAGACGAACCGATGGTTTGCATTCCCAGCGACCGGCGCGTCCCCGTACCAAGACACTCAAACGTCAGTTGTTAGATATGATCCGACTAAATTAAATAGGTTGTCAATTATATATAACCCGTCTATTTTTTTATTTCGATTGAATATGGTCAGTATGTTGTTGTCTCGAAGTAAAAGAAAATACTGTGTAAAAGATGTTTGTTTACATAATTTATAGCTTCTCATGACGGGTGCTTTAGTACAATAAATAAAATATGTATAAATGTTAAGTTGTCTGAGTTATCAAGGTTTTTTTATCTGCTTTGCATGGAAATCAAAATAAAATACAGTTATTTGTTAGTGAATATTCTATCAGTAATGGTCCAGTCATTTACACATGCAAATATTCGTAAACAGACAGAAGCTTTTATTATTTAAACCAATATAATAAGTTATTCAAACTAAGTACAGTACTACTATTTAAATTATGCGCTTCGGCTTTACACTTTTTACTCTTTTTACACATTTTACTTTTATTTTTAAATTGCCTGACCTAACATTTCATGACATTTCTTGAAAGTCGAATAATTTAGTATTTAACATTTCTAAACGCTCTGTGTTATCAAATACTTATTTATAATTAACAAATATAATTAAAAAAATAACAAATATAATAATTGTATTGTTAAAATGTATTTCAGTTATCAAAACTGTTCCCTAAGTAAATACATGGACCGACATAAGATAAAACCAGACAGCAAGGCTTTCAGTTTACTCCAAAGGCTGCTATTAATGGACCCAAATAGACGAATCACATCAGAACAGGCTATGCAAGATCCCTATTTCTCTGAAGATCCATTGCCGACTCAGGTGATTTTTTTAATTTTTAACCTCAATGATAATTGAAGACTCGGTTGTTAGGAGTTGCTTACATGTAGTAGTTGTTTTTACTAATAAGCTTTATAGTTTTTTATTATGGGGATAGTAGTAGTCGAATTTCCTTATTAATATGATAGCCCTTAAAGGCTGACTTTACTAATCATATCGAAAACCCAGTTTAGTAAAAACTAGTTTAATTATCGGTAATGATTTCGTTCATAAGCTGCTGCTGCTGCTGAGTACTTTCTTTTAAAATTGACAATATTCTTATCCCCTGAGAATCTTTTTATCACGTAAAATAGTTAAATAACAACATTTTTACAATAAACAAAATGTGTATGACAATAACATTTATATGATCGACACTCTTAACGAGTTAAATGAAGGAGATCGGCGGTGCAGAATTTGAACTTGATTCTGATATAATTAAGTTTTATTTAACTAGATGAAATGCAAACAGTTCAATTCTAAACATAGTTTACTGTTTTAACCGAGTTTAGCTTAAGTTGATCGTGTTTGAATTCGATGGTGAAATTCAGACTAAGAGATACACGGTGGCGTATACTAATACTACTTACATATAAATTCAACAACCGTCATATTGATGCATTTTTAGGATGTGTTTGCGGGTTGTCCCATACCATATCCGAAGAGAGAGTTCTTGACTGACGATGATCAAGAGGACAAGAGCGATTCAAAGGCTAGACAAAACCAACAACAGCAACAACCTAATGTAAGTGTATTAGAAGTATCTTCTTCGCGCCCATATCCCCGAAGAGGTAGGCAGAGGCACAACCAGAGCACCCACGACTAGCCGAAGACACTAAGTTCCACAATGTGATAGGTGGCAAGCCTATCGCCAACCGGGCACATATCCAACCCCGGGCAACATTTTTTTTATTAGAAAATTGGAAAACCCAAATGGGACCTCATGCAGTCAAGACCAACACCTGAACCGCTAGACCACAGAGGCGTGTATTATTTTTTCTAAAAAACTGTCTTCAAGGATATACATTTATGTCCGGTTCTTATATTCAAGAAACGTTTTCCTTACGGGCGGTAGCTTTTCGTACGAATCGTGATTCGTGACATCTAAGATATCTGCCGGCAAGGCCCGGAAAGTCCTCATTTCTCTTTCATTTATGCCCGGTTCCTATAACCAACGAATCGTAATCCGTCAGCTAAACCATTCGTAATCCGCGTTAACGGGTTAGAAAGGAATTAAAAATTTCGCCACGGGACCTATATCCTCAGTAGCTCAATTGGTTAGAGCATTCGTCGGCTTGAGACGAAAGGTTACAGGTTCAAATCCTGTCTGGGGCGAAATTTTTTCTTTCTTTAAAATTTATAGAACATTCGTAATTTGTTCAAAAATAAGGGAGCGTTACCAATATTTAAAAAAAAATGTTTAGAATCAACAGTCGGAAACGAACAACCGTTGCTAGTAATCTTACTGAGCGTACAAAATACTCCCATCCGTAATCAAAACGGCTCGTTTCTTGAATATAGGAACCGGGCATTAATCAATCGATCATGACCAGGTTACTGGGGCTAAGCCAATAAGTTGTGCTAACCCTGGTGAATCAAATCAAATTAGCTTTTAACGCGTCTTTATAATTCTAAAAACTACCACCGGATCGGAACGCGGCCACTCACTGAGAAGATCCGGTGAAAGATACTCAGCGGGCTTGTCTTTTTTCTCATAAATCTAATTTACAAAAGTTTATTACATTTACAAATAATTTGCAGAGATTGGTATGAGGAACAATTAATCCCAAGCAGTCTTCTAAATATTCTGAAATCTTATAATAATTTTTACCATACAACTTAATCTCAATACATTTTTTAAATTATAATAATTTTTTTAACAAGGATTTTTAGTTGCTTAATTTAGGATTTACTCAAATTACCTTTAAGAAACAGGTTAGTCGCTTAAAAAATAATTTCTCCGCATTGTTTAAGATTAATTTAATTAGCGTTTATTTGGAAACTTTTTTTGTATTAAAATAAATTAATTTAAGATTGAAAGGGTTATTCATGTAATTATTATTGCCTTAATTGAGTTCCTTTAATAATATATCAAAAATAATGATAAAAATATCCACTTAAACACCATTTTCCAGCAGGGGTGGGCAAATTCTTTTGACCGCGGGCCGGTAAACTAAAAAAAATCTAGTGGCGGGCCAGTAAATTAAAGTTAATCTTAAGGCGGGCCGGTTAATTAAAACACCTAAAAATAGCAGTAAATATTACGACGATAAAACGTTGTGTAAAGATAACATAAGGCATTTTTTATTTTATTTTACAAACCTTTATTAAAATAAAATTTATTTATAAAGTCTTAACATATGAAATACGCAATATAAGTACTTACATAATAAACTTAATTGTTCAAATTTCAAGTCTTTTAACATTTCGACCATTATTTTTTTTAAGGAGGTTCATATTTTTTCTAAAAAAAACTCTCGGCGGTCCGGATTAAAACCTCTCAAGGGCCAGATCCGGCCCGCGGGCCGTAATTTGCCCACCATTGATTTTCCAGGAAAGCAGGACCGCATGCTTTCTTTCGGTAGGATATCTAACAAAGGATTATTTTTTGTCGTTGGTAGTTACAAAAATTTGCAACTATAAATAACGTTTAGTTACTTTTTGACTAACTACGAAGTTTCATACTTACGGATTACGATTCGTTGTTTATAGGGACTGGATTGGTACCAACGCCTTACCTATTCCTGTCGCCATTGATTTCGGTTTCGGTTCGTAGGCTAAGGGAGCCGGAAAACTTACTTTTGGTCGAGGCCTGACATCCCGGACTCAGGTTGGCAACGCATCATTACCATCTTTGGTGTCTCTAGGCGGCGTGAATTTCTTACCATTAGGAAATCCGTTTGCTTGTTTGCCTTCCAATATAAAAAAATAACTCTAGATATTTATGTAAGATTTATAACTCTTTTTACAGACACAACAGAACCAAGTGCAGGCGAACAGTCACGATCACGCCGCGAATAATGCCAAACGGATGAGAATGTCAGGTATGGATATTAAAATTATTGAAGTCATACTTTTTTAGCGCGATTGGAAAAAAATGTGATAGAGAACTTTTACTTGAAATATGGTTGAAGTTTTATCATAATTATTTAATTTCGTGTTGACATTGAATGAAATTAGTCAATTTCGGTGGTATTTTTCATTTCATTTTGTGGTGGTTCAGTGAAAGGGCACAAATGAAATAATCATTAAGAAATTAGCATATCGTGTATTTCCTTGTTATCATCAAACCTCACTACACGAGCTTGAGTAATGAGGCCACCGCTATACCCAAGAGCCAGACATGACTTACTGACGACTAATTATAATTGTCTAAAATTTATATAAAATTTGATGCAAATTTCTACCTTTCTAATGGCAAAATACTAACGTGAAGGTCAAATCTTATAGAAAGAAAAATAAACTTTTACATGCACGCGCACAACGACAGATAAAAGCCACAGTCAAAAGTTAGTTGCTAAACAGATAAAAGCAGCAGTCTGAAGTTAGTTGTCTTAATTTTTATAAGTTACTTCAATACTAGTCTATACTAATATCATAAAGAGGAAATGTTTGATTTTTTGTTTGTTTGAAACGAATACAGAACCGATTTGAAAAATTCTTTCACCTTTAGAATGCTACATTATTCCTGAGTGATATAGGCTTTGTTTCATCAAAATCGGTGAAGTAGAAGCCAAGTTACGCAGGCGAAGCTGCGTGAAATTGCTAGTAAGCTATATAAGTGTAAAAAGTGCGACCAACATTGTTATTTTTGGATTATTAAGCTAAAGTATAACTTCTTACATGCGTTCATAGTAGATAAGTACACGTGCTCTTTATATAGTGTGGGTATTCGCGGATTGATCGGATGGTAATTTAAAAAAGGTAAAAATTACCTACAAGTAGTAGTAAGGGTTGGATATAAACAGCAAAGATGATGTAAAAGTTCGTTTTTTATAATAATGGAATGCAAACAAGCAGACGGATTTCCTGATGGTAGGAAATTCACTTCGCCTAGAGACACCAAAGGTGGTAATGGTGCGTTGCGAACCTGAGGCCGGGATGTTAGGCCTCGAGCAAAAAAAATAAGTTTACCTACCGGCTAACTAGCCCTCCAAACCGGAACACGTCATGACGTTATGGCCGCAGGGATAGGTAAGGCGGTGGTAGAAAGGGCGAGTCGCTGCGAAAATCTACCACCTAGTTATCGCACAACTCGACCTAGTCATGGCCACGCTATGAATGATAAACAAACTGACGTTCGCTTTTTTCATAAGGATTGGTTGGAAATCAGTTAGTCTTTATTCTTTCAAAGAGCCTGGGATTAACACGCGGTAGCTGTTACTAGGTGGTAGAGTTTCGCACAGACTCGCCTGGAATGGTACCACTGCCTTACCTATTCTTGCCACAATAGCGTCACTGCTTGCCGTTGACGTTTTCCAGTTGAGAGGATAAGGTAGCCGGTTTCCTTATTTTTGCTCGAGGCGTAACGTCCCGGCCCTCGGGTTGGCAACACAATCACCACATTTGGTGTCTCTAGACGGCGTAAATTTCTGACCATCAGAATATACTATATCAGTCTGCTTGTTTGTTTTCTAATACCATAAAAAATAACTAATTGGGGATCTAGTTTTTGACAGACTTCATTTTGTATTATGATTTTATAATTGTTTGATCGCCTTGTTGGTCGAGAGTCTAATACCACTGACCAACGTTGAGGTTCGGGTTCGATTCTCGCCGGGGGCAGGCATTTCTGAGATGAACATTAAGATGTCTGCAATTCAGGGTCTGGGTGTTTATTAAATTTATTATGGCATTTGTTTAAATATTTCTATGTATTGGTATCGTTGACTAACACCCATAATACAAGCATATAATTTGCTTGCTTTGGGATTAGATTCAATTTGTGTAACTTGTCCAGGGATATTTATTATTTAGAAACAAGATTTAAGTTTTGTCAAACGTGCTTTTTCCGACACCTGCCTCATGCTGGTACTCTATGAAGTAGATTTACCGATAGTGGACTCCCAATCTTTAGTTGTATTTATAATCTTAGTAAAAATATTGCAGGTCCAAATCAAGGCAACAACACGAGTGGCCAACAACAGGAATTCCACCAACAACAACAGATGATGTTCGGTGCTCAACAACAGGCTGCCAACTCGCAACAGCAACAGAACTTCCAACAAAGATTCTAACTCAAGCCTCTCTGTTGCGGGTTTGTGACCCGTATGAAGTATCTAACTGATGTATTTGTTTTGGTCTTGGATTCGATCTTCGTCTCTTTATCGCAGAATATTCATTGAAATGTAATGTGCCCCTCGTATGTGGAGGCTCCAGGGCTTTCGCTCCGGTTGCCCTTCTAAATCCGACCCTGGTTATGGGTGCACCTCTCAAGTCTCAAAGTTGAATTAGAATCAATAAAATCTATTTTAACTTTTGAAGTCGAATATATTAGACTGAATTTTATTATTACGCATTTTGAATGTGATAATATTGATTTAACGGATTCTGCGTTTTATGTTAAGGACAGATAATAAAATACTTTGTAAAATAAAAAAATATATTTCATTTATCAAACTTTAACCTCTTACAACTATTAAAAATAAAGCAGGTGATTCAATTTAATACATATTTTCGAAAATAGTATAGTTAAGATCTTGCTGATGTTTCTCATATTTTTTTATTTGAATGCACAAGCGAAATCTAACTGTTTGTTCTCACAAATACGAATCTGGTATACCTTTTTTGGAATGAAGTTCCTTACGGCAGGCTTGGAGGAGATAAGGATTTTGTTACGCGACCTAACTGAAAAATATTTGAAAATATAAACCGTAAGAAAAAGTGGGTGGAATAAAACCGTTAAATGAGACGTGCGCAGGCGTGACAGTCGTATACACAACCGAGTAGTGTATAATAACTTTCTCCCTCATTCCACCCTGCCAATGCATAGAAATGCATATACTCATGAATTGTGTCGATGAAGTGTTCGCCGAAGGAACTTCGTTCCTACCTGGTGTCCCACGACACCAAATTATATTGATGTTAATATCTATTTTTAGTTATGATTTGTGTGTGAATAAGTATTGTTAAAGAGAGAAAAAACAAAAACTCAGTGTAGATAAAAAAATACTATTAAACAATTTAAGAATGTTGGTAATTCTGCTGAGCACCAACTAAACTTATTTTGGGTGTATGCTATCTTTATCCAATGGAATAAAAAAAAAGAGATGGAACATGTAGGTATGTCAACTCGTGGCGTTTTTAATCAATGGTTTCCGAGGTCTCTAGAAACGTAAGATACGAACTAGTCTGACAGTTATAAACCTGTTTTGTCTCTTTCTATTACTAGCGTTAGAAAGAGATAGCGATAACGTAAAATGTTATGTTCTGTAGGTGCGCAACAGACACCATTGATTTTTTTTAATTTGTTGATGCTGACTAAACTGAAACTATTCATTTTTCATTGTGATTTATTATGCGTTTTGAAATATTATTAAAATTTAAAGCAATGTACAAAAACTGGTTTGTCTATTAATTATCAGCATTCGCAGATAGTGTTGTTTGTTATTGGTTCTTGCGTACGCGCGGAATTTTACCGTTTGGCTATTCCAAATAAGATTATTAACCAGACAGCACTAATCTATTGCTTTTTTAAAACTTTTAATGCAGTTAGGTTGGACGGAATTCTGTATTTAGTGCAAGCAAATACTGCAGAAATGCTACTAATATTACATATGCGAAAGTTTGTAAGAGTGGATGTAAGCTTGTTAAAGTGTAACAAGCATCTATTCACTCTTACAGAATTACTACGCATACACTACTAAACAGATTTAGATTCAACTGCACAGGAATATAGGTTATATATTCATAACATATTATAAAAAATATAGGTGGGCAAAGCCGCGAGTATAAGCTAGTTACTTATAAACACGGTAAAAGTGTTCTTATTGACAAGCAATTGGACAGTATTTCGAATTCACCTGCGTAATTAAAATTATGTTGGACGGAATCATAAAGATATTTTACAAAAAATATATATTCAATATATTTGAGCACAAAGTGCAAATAAAAGTTCCAAATAATTATATTAAAGAAATTTTCGGAAGTAATAAATATAGATACTATTTATTAATAATTTATCATTTTTACGATATATAGGTTGCTAATATATTTTCTTTTTTTCTATGGCAAATATTGAAAAGCCTACGGGTCTACAGGCGAGACCGTGTCAAAAGTCTAAGGTGTAAAAAAGGTGTTCTTTAAAACTCGCCACATAGCCAAACCCACGAAAAGCTTCTCTTAATTGTTAAGTGCGAATTTAATGCCTAGAAAATGTTATACTAAACTTAAACATTCCTCTTAATGATCTGATACAGTTTTACAATTATGTTTATTAAATTTCCAAAAAATGGTATTATGTACTGTGGACCTACAGTTAAATATATATTTTAGTATCTAAGACTTAGAGCATAGCCTTTTTTTAAAGATTCAAGTAATGTATAAGAAAGTAGTTCATTTACGAAACCCCAATATAAAATGTAAGAATAAAACATAAACTTCTCATTTTATAAAAGACAATTATATCATCTCCCTCTTTTGACTCAGGTTAGTGAAAACGCTTATAAAAATATACTCACAAAAGACCTTTTGCAAATTTTAAAGAAAGAAAAAAATTCGCCCTAATTAAGATTTGAACTTTATGTTTCAAACCGACGAATGATCCAATCCTTTGAGTTACTTGGGGTTCAAATCCTGTGGCGAAATTTTGAACCGTTTATACGGGTAGTTATGTCCTAAAGGGGCGGGATTTTTCTTCCTTTAAAATTTGTATTAATTTAACCCAAGCACAGGGCAAGTATCAAAATAAAAAACGGGTTGCACTCCGGGAGTGCCGGCAGAAGTGAAAACTTGAATCTTAATGTTGTGCATTTTTTATATTTCGGAATGGTTAGGGAATAATTTTGCACGAATTGCTTTAATCAGTATGAAAGTAATATCATATATGTGGTAGAATACAATATTTATTTATTGCGCTATCGTACACAAACATGACAACACGAACATGACAAGTCACGTGTCCTGACGCGAGTTTAGAAGTTTTTACCCATTCCAAAAAAAGTGCGCAACGACACTAAAGAAGTTTTCACTTCAAAAATACCTTAACATATCTTTGTTTTTCAAGACATGTACGTCAACAAATTAAAATCTTTTTGAACTGAAATATTCCCAATCCACTCCTAATACTAAACATGATAATTGTTCTCTATTTCGATGGCTCTACATTGGTTTATCTTTTCCAAGAAAAGCCATGTGTGCCTTTGCCACAGTAGTAGGTAAACACGACTAGTATTTGCTATGACGTTTTGCTGCACACTAAAATACTACTTATACCTAAGATGATAGCGGTGAGAACTCTAAAATAGTCTCAGGGCCGTTGTGCAGTATTGTATATTGAGCCTTATTCAGGTCGTCCCTGTTGAGCTTGTTCTTGTCGACTGGCCTGATGCGCGTGCGCAGTTTTCCACACCGCCCATCAGCGACCTTTTCATATTCTGAAAAATATTAAATGTTTTGGTTAGTTTTTTTTATTTGGCATAGAAGTATTAAATATTTTGCCATAATATTCTTAGATGAAAATCATATCAAATATCTTCACGTCCGTATCTCCGAAGCAGTTTTTCATAATACCTATGATACAGAGCTATGATTTATAAATCGAACTTTTTTAATCGTTTGCATGCCGGAACGCGGATCCGCGCAATCCAGTTATACTGCAGCGTTAAAGTCGCGGCATACCAGAGGTTAAGATTGCACTCTTTGACACAATAGTTAGCCTGGATAAGTTACACAAATTGAATATAACCCCTAAGTGTCCAAACTATATTTGTCGTGTTAGGGGTGCTATTCAGCGATACCAATATAAAGAAATACTTAAATAGATACCAGAATAAATTTAATAACGACCCCTGACCCGGAAATAGACTAATGTTCATCACGCAAAAACTTAACCTCTTCGGGAATCGAATCCGAGCCTCTCGGTTGGTGGGTGAAGTTAGGCGTGTACACTAGCCGCTCGACCAACGAGGTGGTCAGAGTCTTTCTATTAGGTAAAACCTGAAAGTTAAATAACCGATATAAACTAGTTGTAGCCAACAGTTTCTGGTATTCTTTTTAAACTATCGTATAGGCGTATGTCATATGTCGTCACTATTGGTCAAGATATTGAGTTATAACTGCCGGACATAAATTTACATAATCTGTACTAATATATATTATAAAGAGGAAAGGTTTGATTTTTTGTTTGTTAGTTTGAAATGAATAGGCTCCGAAACTACTGGACCGATTTAAAAAATTCTTTCACCTTTAGAGCCAATTTCACCAAACTGGTATAAGTTTTATTCCAAGTGTAAATGTACAATTTACTCTAGGATAGCCATTTTTACGTTTCACCAACTGTTTATTCATAGATTAAGAAGTTATACTGGAGATAAGAGTTATCCCGCTGATTTTGAGAGAATAAGGACTTATACTAGAGATAAAAATGGGTGCCTAATGTTTAACAGATGTGGACTCCCCGTTGTGAATTGTGACCAACGGTTGTTTGTTAGCATTTTGTGCTCGTTTATTGTCTTTAAACAATTAGCAAGAGATATTGTGTAAGTTTGTAAGGTATCATGTTTTTTTAAAAAAAAACTATTATTAGGTATATTTCCGACATTGATAGTGAAGACGAAGAATTTAAAGGTTGAAAGACAAAATAAGATCACTTTAATTATTGCGTTGACGAATACTTAAGATTTCGTTTATCAAAGGTAGCAGTCTATTCTCCGTTAGTACAAATTAAATGTCACTTAGAATATACATAATATAAGGTCATTTTAAAATAGGTCATTTTACCGTGTTGGTCCGGGCTCCTTCGCAGAATAAACCATCTGCGTTCCTTCCAGGCTGCTCGTAAAAGGCGAGCATAGGCATATCGTCACTAACACCGTGACATCTGACTAGGTGGTAGAGTTTCGCAGCGACTCATCCGGATTGGTACCACCGCCTTACCTATTCCTGCCGCCACAACGTCGTGACGTATTCCGGTTTGGAGGTTAAAGTAGCTGGTAAACTTACTTTTGGTCGAGGCCTAACAACCGGGCCTCAGGTTGGCAACGCACCATTACCACCTATAGTGTCTCTAGGCGGCGTCAATTTCTTACCATCAGGAAACCTGTCTACTTGTTTGCCTTCCAATATCATAAAAAAAGATGAGTAGGACACTACACAAAAAAAAACATTTTAATTATAAACTAACTAAATATTTAAATGTTAAGTAATAATATTAATAATAATTAGATCACCAAAGAAGATAAAAATTAAAACAGTACATCATCTCACAAGTCGGTTCAAATTCTTATCCTCAACTATTACTGACATTAATTCACAACGGACAAGCAAAAAATGACATATGATAAACCTACTAAAGTAAAATATACGCTAATAGGCCGTAGTGCTTATAAGGAATAGCGTACATACTTTGGCTGTATTATACGCTAGAAGATGCCATAGATAAAGCAAAACGTTATTCTACAGAATAGTTAATCCGAGAATTGATATACGGATAATAGAGCTCGTGAAACGTAAATTGTGTTATACGAGAGTAAATGTAAGGGATAACTTTAGTACTGGTATAGCTATTCTCAGATTAAGACGATGTTGGTGAAATTGGGCCTTAGAATGCTACATTATCCCTGAGTGACATAGGCTTTGTTTTATCAAAATCGATGCAGTAGAAGCCAAGTTACGTGATGTTATAATATTATGAACTTAGGAACCAGACACATTTCTTATCTATTGGATTTAATTTGATGTGTTAGTAAAATTAAATTAAAAACAACTAAAAATCGAAAAGTTAAAAATTGTTAATTTTGTAGGACAGTTTTCGATATAGAATTTCTTCAATATATCACTTTCTTGGTGGTCTTTTAAGGTATGCAATGCCGCTGGCACCCGCTAGTGATACAGAAACATAAATTGGAGTAAATTGATTTTGCTTGATAGTATAATGATACAATAAAGATAACTGATAAATAATTGTCATTTTTAGGCGCAAAAGTACTAGGCTGGATACAAACTAGCGGACGCGGATGGACGCCGCTAACAGCTGCCTCTTACAGGAGTTACAGGGTATCTAGATAATGACCTTGTACTGAGCCTTGCAAACAATGAGACTTAAGTCGCGGATGTGACCTTAAGCGTTCGGAAGTCTGGCGCGCTGGATGTTTATGTCAGATGTAAACGTCTGCGGACGGTATATGCACACTTATCAGTCGCAGCTACAATCCGCGTCCATAAGCCGAGCAAAAGAGCCAGTGGTCATAAAATAGGTTTTTATATATAACAAGTGGTCGCCCATTGGTCGAAATACGACCATAATCAATTTTAATATCTTGTTGATAAGAACGCCTTCTTCATTTCTCAAGACCAACTACTAAACTTTATGAATAGTTAGTGCGCCATCTGTGATTTTTTATCGTTATCATCAATATATTTTTTTGTCTGTCAAATGCATGGTAGTGTGGGTAATATTTTATTTATTGATTTAATGTACTTTATAAGCATTATTGTTAAAAAATAATAGCGTTCTGCACTTCTCCTACACATAAACTATAAGTGGCCAAATTTTATACTCCTGCGTCCGCGCGATTTTCGTAAAAAGGGGTCCAAAGTTTTGGCATCACGTATTAATATAACATAAGAGTAACTTACGATCCCTCCTGTAGTTGTTATGACATGCCATGTGGCAAAGAGATGCAAATCCTTTGAACGTGTCCGTGTCTATTGGAAGGATCTGTATTGGTCTTCCACATATCGGTTCTTTGCTGCCTTTACAAGAATCCAAACATAATTCATAATTATTGTTCCTCCTTACACCCTTACGCCTTCTAGTTGTTGTGGGCCTTTGAGTTGAAGATGTAGGATTCACAAGAACATTAGTTCTTGAACCTTTAGCTGATTTCACACGAATTCTCAACATCGGATTTTGATTGCCAAGACCTGATTGATTTGTAGTTCTTAAAGTTGGAATTGCAGACGTTCCTTCGATAAAGGAATTTGTATTTCCAGTATTCACTGCAAAGTTTCCATTTTGTGTTATAGATGTTGGTAGGATAGGCTGCCATTGTTGGTTATTGCTTGGATTGGATGGGTTAGCTTGTGATAAAGATAGGGTAGTTTGAAATGAAACTGATGTCTCCTGGGCCATTGGAGTCGCTTGTGTTGTAGGTGCCGTTGGTTGGCTTGTTGGCCCATTCAGTTCAGGATTAACAACGATAATGAAATCTGTTGGTCTTTGATTGGATGTAGTGGAACTTAATGGACGTTGTCCATTACCTTGTCCTAGTTGTGACATAATCTGTGGTGTTTGTGGATTTGGAATTCTTGACGTTATCACATCTAGCCTTTGCTCATTCTGTGTAGTTTGTTCTGTATTTGAATTTTCGAAATTTGTTGAAGGTATTTCTCTAAATGTAGTCGGCAATGTGACGACAGATTGTGGTGGAGTTTCGGCGGTTATTGCTTGTGTGATTGGTTGTGATGACCCATCGGATATTTTCGCTGTAAATGTTGAATCAGTAGAGAATATTTCCGTAAGTGGCTTTGGCGAGTATTCCGCGTCGTTTATCAAATTCGCGGAATACCATTCTGGTATTGCATTCTGTATCTCTCCTCCACAAAATTGTAGCACTGGAACAAAAAATACTTAGGTCATTTTATTCTATTTTTATGATATTGGACGGCAAACAAGCAGACGGATTTTCTGATGGTCAGAAATTCACACCAAAGTTTGTAATGGCGCCTTGCCAATCTGAGGCTGGGATGTAAGGCTTCGAGAAAAAGTAAGTATACCAGCTACCTTATCCTCCGAACCGGAATACGTCAAAGGCAAGCACTGACTTTATGGCGGCAGAAATAGGTAAGGCGATGGTATCAATCTGGGCGAGTCGCTGCGAAAATATCACCTAGTCAGATGTCACGGTGTTAGTCACGGTAAGCTTAAGTTCGCCTTTTACGAGCTGCCTGGCAGGAAGGCAGATGGTCTATTCTCCAAAGGAGCTCGGACACGGGGTAAATTGGGTAAGATTGATTAGATTAGATTAGATCAATGTTAGAATATTATTTATGCAATCGTTATTTATGTTTAATTGAAATCAATCAATATCGTCAATTATTTATTTGGTTGATGTATTCCTATTTCTATGGGTTGATGGGAGTCTACATTTGAACTACAGACTTATTTCTTTTTCGGTGTTACTAGTTGTATTTCGATTTAAAGGAAAAACTAGCCACTAAAAGCTCAATATTATACGATTCTGCTGATAGTGTTTCTGACCGTTAGAAAATTCATCTGCTTGTTTGACTCATAATAACTTGAAAAATCTCTAACTAAACTCATTACAAATTTTTTGCTTGTTAGAAAATAAATGCTTATTAAATATGGAAAAAATTAAGGGCTTTCTATTGAGACTATTAGGATAAAAAAACAGAAATCAGAAATTATTGCTGCATGGTTTACTAATCATAAATAAATAAATAAATATTGCTGGGCAAGTCACACAAATTGAATCTAACCCCAAAGTAAGCAAGATATTTGCTTGTGTTATGGTTGTTAGTCAACGATTCTAATATATATGTAAATACTTAAATAGATACCAGAATAAATTTAATAAACATCCAGACCCGGAAATGCAGACATCTAAATGTTCATCACACAAATGCCTGCCCCCGCCGGGAATCGAACCCGAGCCTCGCGGTTGGCAAGTTAAGTTAGGCGTGTACGCTAGCCACTCGACCAACTAGGCGGTACTTATGTATTGATTTACGGCCAAAATTGATAACGTATCTACAGATAAAGATAGGCCGTTTAGAGTTTTGTTGCTAAGATACGTTTGTTAATTATTAAAAAATAACAACGGTTACCTGGCAACTGATCTAAAGTAGCATAATCTCTAATCTTAGATAGGTTATTAGTATTGGCCGTTAAAGATACTTCCGCGAGTTATAATGTTTTTATTTATTAGATATACCTATATCATGTGTTTTTTCTTCTGAAAGTCATTTGCGAATGCAATTACTGACATGGCGAAGCTGTATTTGGTTTTTGTTTGCGTATCCCCATTACGTGTGGCAGTTGAACGGAAACTGGTTTTCAAGGCCCGCTTTTTGCGATGGGATCACTTTTGCCAGCTCTCTATCTTTGTTGTGTCAGTTTCATTGATCGATGTGAATGTGACCGGTGCCTCAATAAATGAATGAATATTTAAGCTCAGAGATCTGGAAACTTATCGCGTATATCTGTGTATTGTTACAAGATGGAGGTACCTATGTTTTGTTTGCAGGATTAGACGCTGGCTAGTTTTTAGGATAAACATAATGGTGATGACTCTGCCGAGTAATGTCTTAATTTATTTTAGATGTATATATTTTTCCAATCTAACAAAAGAGATTGGACCACGAAGCTATATAATTACTGGAGGTACCTAACACTCCTGAAAAGGATCTGTAGGCTTACTCTTGAATCTCGATTTCTTGCAGATTGGAAATTTTAATCGTATGACGTCCTTTTAGGTAGGTACTCCTGAACATAGTATTAGCGGATTATAAACATTTGGTTCCAAAAAACATAAAGAATCCTATGAAATATTTTTATGACTAACTATGACTTAGTTCTAAAGATAAAAATATGGAAAAAATGCAAGGAAACTAGTAAAAACTACATTTTATGTTTTCTCTTAGAAACGGGTAGAACGAGGTTCGTCGGGACAGATAGTTTATTATAAAAAGAGACAATATTAGGTACACCTACCTACATTATGAAGATGTAAATTACTAGAATGCAGTTCAAGAGTAGGTATGTCCCTACTTATAGGTCAAATTAAGCACTGAGACTAAGTTTGGAAGAATCTAACAACTACCACACAATATAATTGTCTTGTTGTTAGTGAGCACGTTCTAACTCAACTTTAAGGATCTACTCATACGAACCACAAACATACAAAATTGCACCATGACAATGTGGTCAAGCTTTGGCTTCGCGTGAATAGTGTACCTGCAGATTTATTAAGTAGCTTTTTGGAAACGACAAAATATGGATGCTTTATTATTTAATAGTTTATTGCAAAGCAAAAGCAGAAATTTACAAAATACAGGAGAAGGAGAAGAATTGCACAAAAGACGAGCATATCTCTAACTACGGAAACTTGTCGTACATGTAAATCAAGCCTAAGACGTTTCCCTCGGTTTCTTTAAGTAATGTTGCGTGATGTAAAATGACAGTGACGGAACACACAGTTTTGTAAATGAAGTTTACACGCAAATCGGAACCGGAAAGTCACAACAGCGGCAGGCACTCATTTGTATGAAAACCCGTAGTTTTAAATACCCAGTACCAGCTCCTTCGTTTTGACCGCATTCAACGTGGAGCGTCCGTCGTTACCTTGATTCTTTGGCGTTTCATAGAAATGTTGGTCCACTAAGTGTTTTCTACAGCATCTATCATGTAGAATGCTCTGAGGGATTTTTTGGTTTGGTTCCTGCCGCTGCTTTCACCTTCGGACATCGCGTTAGAGTTAAAGGTATCAAAGGCAATCTACATCTGTGCGATTCCGAAGATATATCTGACCCCGCACAACACCTTTGTGCAATCAGTTGCCGAGGACGGTTAAGGGGCCATATACGCTAAAATACGTCAGCAGTTTACTGTTTTTTTCATACAAAGCAATCATAAATCTTGCTGACAAAAATACACAAGATTAACATGAATATCCTTTACTAGACTAGTGTTTCCAAAACACGATTCATTTCACTTTGCTCGATAGAAAAAAAAAACAAAAAGTTAACCCTTTTTTGAAAGCAAAACGCAAATGTCTACTTCAAATATGAAAATATCGACACCAGATTTACCGTAAACATAGATAAGTACTATACCTAAAAGATAAGTGTTTCAATTTTTATACTTTTTTTCAAATTACTTTTATAGTGTCAAAAATAGTGATTTGTCGCTTAAGACGTTTACTTTAGAGCGCCATTGTTCATAGTAATCATGGAACGGGGGAGCGCGGTGATTGGCTCTTCTGGCTGACTGAGTATGAGGCCTTAAGGACCTGTAAAACTCTACCACCTAATAAACTACTTGAATTACCTCTTCTCTTTTCGTTTAAATCAAATCAATATTAAATCAATTTTCCCCTTATTGATCCAGGTCTTCTGACTAGAATAGACCATCTTTCTACCCGCTCGTAAGAGGCGAGCACAAATTAAATAGGTTATTTACACACTTTTTTGTAGTTAACACTTGTACTTTAAAAAGTATCTTCACGCCCATATCCCCGAAGACGTAGGCAGAGGCACAACCAGGGCACCCACGACTAGCCGAAGACACTTAGTCCCACAATGTGATAGGTGGCAAACCTATCGCCAACCGGGCACATTTCCAATCCCGACCAACATTTTTTTATTAGAAAATTGGAAAAATCCAATTTGCTTTTTGTTGGCCGACCCGGGACCTTATGCAGTCAAGTCCAAAACCCGGACCGCTAGACCACAGAGGCGATACTTGTACTTATCCACAATATATTTTATTTAACACTTTCTGCTACTTTCTAGCTAACTGGTTTCACTTTTTACAGCATCATCAGGGCTTTAAAGATAAAAAACTAAAAATAAAAAAGTATAGATTCTAAATCGATTATTACTACAAGACCACTGGTGGTAGAGTGCTGTGCAGGAACTTGCGCGGGTAAGAATTATCCGCTTTACCTTTTTCTGCCTCGATAAAACTCTTGCCATGTTCCGGTCCGGAAGTAAGGGAAGCCGGTAGATTTGCACAGTAAGCCTGGCATCCCGGCCACAGGATAGCGACGCACCTATAACATCTATGATGTCTAAAACCGTGGTGGTTGTCACTTACAGTGAGGATACATAAGTATCTGGTAATCTTAATAAAAGAGTGGTCAATATTAAAGTCACCACTTGGGTACTAAAATTCCACGTCGCTTGCAGGTAAGACAACGTGACCAGAATCACCAACGACGTAAGTTAAAATAGCTTAGCTAGTGGTTGTTAAGTAACTCATTGGTTTTAAGTTATGACAATCTTAACCTTCGACGGCAAAAGATGTTATAAGTTTGACGTGTCTGTGTGTGTCCGTGTGTCTGTGCATTTTATCTTGTAAACTGATGGACAGATTTCGATGCTGCTGCTGATTTTGTTTGAAAGGTAACATGACCCTCATTGTTCATGGCTACATTCACGTAGTTTTTGGGGGTTATTGATTTTTTTTTATTCTAGTGTCATGGTAATAAAAACTACATAATATTTTTTTTGGATTGAGTTAGCTAATCTAAATATATAAACATAAATCTCCATTTCGTGTAGTCATCGCATCACGCTTGAATAGATGGATCAATTAATGTCAAGCCGTTCGAAGATCGCCGGATCAGCTAGTACAAAATAAATAATAGTTCTATTGGTGGAAGCTTAGTTTACTTAAAAAAAGTTATCATCACTACAAAAAAGGAGGAGGTTCTCAAGTCAAGTTCTCAATACTTTTTTTTTGTATGTTGTGACGTGATTATTCTTTCAATAGTCAACCGTTTTAGATGGTTTTTTTTAGAAAGATAGCTCATGAAACGGTCCCATGTTATTTTACTATTATCCAACCAGTAGTTTTTGAGTTATACTATACTTAATGAGACCAAATCGGAATCATGTCCTACCTTTCAAAAAAGAAGTGGTCAAATCGCGCCTTGGTGATGAATTGGAGATTGTTTTTTTTTGTAGTTTTACTGCCGTTAAATTTTATAATTACCCAACAATTGGTCAATATACATTTTCTCTGGTTATGAAAATATACATGGTATATGAAAGTTAAGACTAAAAGTTTTAAAATTTGTCTAAATATTCAGTAAATAATTTAGTATTAAGATATATTAAGTAACGGTTCTTTGATCCATTTGCGCCTATTTATTTAAAAGAGAGATTTAAGTTTTGTAACAATGAGGTAAAATTCCTCAGGTCCAGTGGCAATTGTACTTTTCAAGTTCCCTCTCGAAACACTTGTTACTATAGCCGTTCTTTCACTTCGGAAGCAGTGAGGCTTTGGAATTCTCTCTCCGTAGATATCAGGAGAGCTCCAAATATTCATATTTTCAAACGTATGTTAAAGCGTCACTTTCTGCATTCAATGTAATGTAGTTTGCATTTGAGTTTTCTTGTTTGTCTTTAATACTAATAATTAAAACAAGCTTCTGCTTTTAGATTAATTTGTGACGTCTACTATTAGATGCATTTTTATATTTTTAAGAGCACCATTAAACAAGTATCTCTCTAAATCTTGTTCTATACTTTAGGGTTGCCTGGAAGAGATCGCTGCCTTGGCGATAAGGCCGCCTTTGTGTATCTTCTTAGTATACGTTTTTTTAATGTATTTGTGATTTATTTGTATTTGTTGCACAATAAAGAGTTATAAATATTAGATATATTTACACTAATGTTGTCGACCTTGTCATTGTAGATCCAGTCAATCATTAAATCTATAATTGCCCTCTGCACTCCCTGGTGCTAGTTTATCGTTGATTTTTTTATATATCTTATACTAGCTGTCCCGGCGAACTTCGTTCCACCCATTCAGTTTGTATGGGAAAAATAAAGTATTGATTATTCCTGCAATTTTCCCGGTTTTTGTCTTCATAAGAACATTCTTCTGACAGTTACCAACACAACAAAAAAGAATTAGCCAAATCGGTGCAGTCGTTCGGAAGTTATGCGCTTACCAACACATTTAGCCATTCATTTTTATATTATAGATTATGTGGTGTCAGGAGTCTCCGAAACCGGCGTGTTTGTATGAAAAGAATGTGAAGGAAGCTAGACAGGTTTGTCAGGATCGCGAAGTCTGGCACTCGATACTCTCTGTCTACCCATTAAGGGACTTGGCGTGAAGATATAAATACAATAAAATAATAAAGATATGTATGTATGTTGTTTAAATCGGGTATCATTTATGTCGTGCTATTTTTTTTAATAAATCAAGTGCTGAGCGATTAGACATCAGGTTTTAATTGACTATCATGCTCATTCAACCACTTCTATTACACAATAGAATAAGTAGAGTGAAACATGTTTGAAATATTTTCCAGCCAATCAGTATCATTATATGCAAGTTTTTTGTTTGGCCAACCTGTATGGAACGTTTGTACTTTTTTATGAAGTTAAAAGTTTGGTATTTTGTTTTTTGTGTGTTACATAACATCTTGTGAACTGATTAATATATACATACATAAAAAGAAATTGAAGTGTCTGTTTGGATTGTTAAAATTACTTTTTACTTATACGGCACAACTACCAAAAAATATTTTTTACAGTTTTTGTCTGCCTGTTTCGGGTAGGTAATCTCTGAAACGACTGGACCGATTTTGATGGGTTTTTCAATGGAAACTTTATTAATGTAATAAAATGTAACTTAGGCTACTTTTGTATCAATAATAGAAATAAGTTCTTTGTCAAATTCAGACGAAGTCGCGGGCACTGTTGGTATACATTATGTTCTGGTTTAAGCATTTATTCCCATAAAAGACAAAAAATACAATTTAATACTTTTCATTAATAATTTTTAATTTTCAAAGTGCACTTGCGTTAGAATTAAAATACATATTTTAATGTTATACTATTTACCATTCACTGGACCCCCATTCAACTCTTCCTGCTAGTTCTGTATTATTATTAATTTTCAAGAATAAGTGCTGATAAATTAGTTTTAAATTTGTTAAATGAGTTAGTATTCTTAAAACATTAGGTAACTTATTACCTTGAAGTTTAATGGGTTTTTTTTACTAGCTTTTGTGCAAACTTTTGGTAAAATGAGTAAACTCACGTCTTTGCAAACTTTAGTTATCCGTTTTATTTAAAAGAAATTTAAGTTTGTGTGCATTGTTTTATTCTTATTTTTCCTATTTAAAGCGTATATATATTTTAAGCGTATATGTTAAGATGTTTAATGTTCATTAATTTTGTTTGTTGATAGCCTTATTAATAAATAAAAACTAAAATACTCCAAGGTTTAAGTTGACAATTACAAACTCTAGAACTACACTTTATAATACAAACCTACTAGTTAACTTAAGAGGTCTTTGGTCTAAGTTTGTTATTAAGGCTTTAGATGTGTAATGAAAGATCGTGTTTTTGAACGGGCCAAAACGCCCTAAGTGTTTTTTTTGACCAATTATGTAGGTACCACTAATTGTTTTGCCAAGGGTTTTTCGTCTATACCACTGGAGCTATTCTTATGAAGTTCATATTATATCGGTATAATATATAAAACTCGAGTTATATTACATAGATATTATAACACATATCTTAGTTATTATACCTAACACATACCTACTACCGTTTTGTGAAAATTAACTCTTAAAGGACTATTACGGGTATGACAGTTTGTATAATAATAACAAATAAATTTTCATGAACAAGTTACACAAATTGAATCTGACCCCAAAGAAAGCAAATTATATGCATGTTTTATGGGTGTTAGTCAACGATACTAATACATGCCAGAATAAATTTAATAAACACTCAGATCCAGAAATGCAGACATCTAAACGTTCATCACAAAAATCCCTGCCCCCGTCAGGAATCGAACCCAAGCCTCGCAGATGGTCAGTGTAGTTAGGCGTGTACGCTAGCCATTCGACCAACGAGGCGGTCATGTATGAAAATCTATTCCACACTGACCAAGCCGCGGAACTACAGCTAGTATTATAGACTTGGAATTTTAATTATACTCTATAATAAGCAAATTTATTCTAATATATGATCGACCATATGGCATACATTTATAACTACGAAAGTTTTTGCTATTAATCTTGCCTGATGTTATGCATTTTATTATAATGCCCCGGCTTCATACGGTTATAAAATTTTAATATATATATATTTCTTGTGTTCGTGTGTTTGTCACTGAATTCCTTCTAGAATTCAGTGACAAACACACGAACACAAGAACACACAAAATCAAAATCCGTTGAATAGTTTTAAAGATTGAAGGCAAAGGGCCATAGGGACAGGGTAAGCGACTTTGTTTTATACTATGTAGTGAAGTACACGCCACATATAAACACTAAAGATTATAATAATGCGTTGCTTACTTGATGCTAGTGTTTTGTGTACCGACGATAATGGCAAACACCGACGTTTAAGCGATCACTGACAATAATCGCCTCTGTGGTCTGGTGGTCCAAATTTGAAATTGGCCGCATTAGGTCGCGGGTTAAATTCGCATGATAAGCAACAATAAAATGTGTGTTTTGATTACCTAATAAAACACTATTGTTCAAGATTTGTATTAGTGTGCAGTTGGTGATACGTTTGCCACAAATCTGCGACTAGTTGTCGGTACTGAGCACCCTTATTTTACCTCTGCCTACTGCTTTGGGTATATGGGTGTGAAGATACTGAGTAAATATATAACGGCAGGTTTAAGTAAGTAAGTAAGTTTGGATTTTATTTGATTCAGAGTTAGCTAAGGAGCACTATTTCTCAACGTTTTTTTATGTGATAAAACAACGAGCAAGCACACTGCTCTCCTGATGAAAAGAGGAAAATCTATAAACGCCATAGATGTTATAGGTGCGTCACTATCCTGTGACTGGGATGTTAGGCCTATTGCACAAGTTTACTCTAGTCTACCTATACTGTAGTATGAACCTGCCTTAATATTTATAGACGTTATTTGCTAGGATATTGCAGCAGACGGTTTCTCCAATGAAATTGGAGGTGTGTCGAAAATCATTATTCTCGTCCTTGGTATGGACGTTACAGATAGAATGTTTCGTCTATAAGTAAGCCTCTACATGTTAAGTAGTCGTTAAGGCGCCGGTGTTAAGGGTTACGTAAATGATATTATTTTTTACGATGTTAATATTTATTATGTAGATTGATATGGGGCGGTGGATATATAATAAGTATATACATTATTAAGTTTAATGCTATGAAAGTTAAAGAAAAGTATATGGACATCTATAGAGGTAGGTAGAGTCACAACCTGGGCACCCACGACTTCACCCTAAGGTTGTCTGGCAGAGATCGTTCTAAAGCGATAAGACCGCCTTTGTGTCTCAAGTTGAATATTATTATAAGTGGAAGAATGTGTATTATTTTGTAAATTTTGGTGAATAACAGATTGTATTCATCACGACTAGCCGAAGACACTAATGCCCGATTTCACCAAGAGCCCCTAAACTTTAGGGGACCTTTTAACGTTACTTACGGAACTGTTTCAATATAAAACCGTCCCCTAAAACACGTTAAAAGGTCCCCTAAATATAGGGGCTCTTGGTGAAATCGGGCATATGTCCTACAACGTGATAGGTGGCAAGCCTATCGCTAACCGGACACATATTAAATCCCGGGAAACGTTATTTTTATTAGAATTATGAAAATTAACCTTTTCTATTTTTTCGTTGTCCGACTCGGGGATCCAACCAGGGATTTAAAAAAAAATCTAGTCCGACGCCGAACCACTAGACCACTGAGGCGATAAAAAAGTATTTAAAAAGAAATTGTTAATTATTCGTTTCCAAAGTTCCAGTTTTATATATTCGTGAGGACGATTCGGTATATTGTGTCAAAGGATATATTATACTTAGTAGTACTATTTAAATCCTCGGTTATATTCGTCACGCTTCGGAAATCCGAATGTATTTTAAAGATATCTAAAGCACCCGTCATGAGAAGCTATAAATTATGTAAACAATCATCTTTTACCAAGTATTTTTTTTTACTTCGAGACAACAATAAACTGACCATATTCAATCAAAATAAAAATATAGACGGGTTATATAAAAGTAACAACCTATTTAATTTAGTCGGATCATATCTAACGACTGACGTTTGAGTGTCTTGGTACGGGGACGCGCCGGTCGCCGGGAATGCAAACCATCGGTTCGTCATTTGGAAATAAACGCTTCATTCGAGTTTTGAACTTTTCATTGTTTTGTTAAAATCGCGGATTTGGTTGTTATTATTATTTTTTTTATCTTTTCGTTATCACTTTGTTATTGTTGTTAGTTTTGTTAACTGTTGCCTTAATTTTAATTTTTTTTATCCATTATTTGTTATTGTGTATTAACATATACATAATGAATCCAGTACCCAGTACATCTAAGGAAATCAATTTTGCCACGAAAAAAATTCCAAAACATACGTAATTTATTAAACATATTTAAATTATTAATTAATTAAAGTTATAATTAAATATTAAAAAAATACTTTTATCTTTGAACCAAATGTTGTTAACTCCCGAACGTTTGTTTACATAATTTACAGCTTCTCATGACGGGTACTTTATATAAAGATATTATTACATAATTAAACTTTTAGATTAAAATTATATTAGGTCAGCCAATTTAAAAATAAAAGTATAAAATGGAAAAATAGTAAAAAGTGTAAAGCCGAAGCGCATAATTTAAATAGTAGTACTGTACTTAAATACTACGTGGCTTATCAATTTCTATTCTTAGTTTCAATAACCAGTATTGAAAAACATACCTAGGTACATGATGATTTGGCGCGACCGTCAAGATGGAGGGAAAGATCGCAGAATTATTATAATACATACATCAAAGGTACATTTTAAATTATTTGGAGCAACAGTTTAGATTGGCCACTCTATCTAAATGTCTTAAAGGAGGAGGGAGGACTATCTTTTTTTGTGAAATTATATGTATTGTTAGATTGTAAGAAAGATAGCAAATAGTAGAATTTAAATAGAATTCTGAAACCTGTAGGATTACTCTTGAATTTCTATTTTATTCACATAGAATTTGAATCGAAATTATGTCATTTTGTACTTGAATGTAATACTACTAGTGAATTAACATTTAGTTAACAATAAAAATAGAAAATATAATAAAATAGAAAATAGTATTTAATTTTTTTTAAATAATTTATGTTTTAATGATGATGTTATGTAATTTAACATGTGTAGTTAATTGTTATGTAATAAAATTCCTAATATAGGTCTAAGAATGATTGTGCAGAAAATTAATGATTCTTGTACGCCAGTAAATTAGCAAAATAGGAGTAAGTGCATATATTTTTGTAAGGTCATATGTCAGCCTATTTTCACAAAATTAATACCTAAGTTTGAAGTTTGAAAAAAAATTATCGAATCCGTTTAATTTTTTTTTGGACTTAATGACAAAAACTGTGTTCAAGAGTATAAAATAATACATATCCGATTGCAATTTCCAATTTGCATGAAATTGAGATTCAAGAGTGACCCTGGTTCCTTCATCTTGAGGATGGTAACTTAGCACAGGAATGTAACATTGCTTTTTAAAGTTGATTAATGTTCAGTTCCTGCTATAAACAATGAAACGTAATCCATAAGTTTAAATACCTATTTGCCCAAAAGTAAGCGTTACTTATATCACATTGAATTATCAGTGTTTCAACTGTGTGTGTCTATCTGTAGCACCATAATTCTTGAACAGATAGAACGATTTCGATGCATTTTTCTTTTTCTCTGCTTTTTGTTGCCCGATCCGATAATCGAACCACAGACCACACTACTACGATTTCTAAACAAGAAACGTCGAAATAGCTTTCTTCAACCGAGTTATCGCGTAGCAAACATGACAAAATCACAGTTAAATTGAGAAACCTTCCCTTTTCGGAGTCGGTTAAAAGTTTCATGGAATTAATTACTTGTAAAGCATTTCTAGAAAGTTTCATATATACAAGTACTACGCCTATCTGCCAACGTTCACCTATTTTCTCCTAAACCAGTTGCATATCAGTACACTCGAATGCGTTATTAACGACTTAAGAGATAAATGACCGGACTGTGAGAGGCGTCAATTAACATTTAACATATCATCCTATTAATTTTATAAATGCAAAGGTTTGTTAGTTTGTTACACCTTCACGCAAAAGTCTTAAGTCTAGCGGTTAGCATACGTGCTTCACGCTATCACCTATACGCGGGATATGGGCTCTAATCTCGACAGGGTCAGGTATTTGCGTGATGAACATTCTAGTATCTATTTAAATAAATCTTCCTTTTTTATGTCAGGTCAGCGAATAAGCACACGCCTAGGTCTTTTGATGTTTTTTTTTAATTTCATTTTTTTATTTATGATAATGGAAGGCAAACAAGCAGACGAATTTCCTGATGGTAAGAAATTCACGCTGCCTAGAGACACCAAAGGTGGTAATGGTGCGTTGCCAACCTGAGGCTGGGATGTTAGGCCTCGAGCAATCGTAGGTTTACCGGCTACCTCACCCTCCAAACCGCAACACGTCATGACGCTATGGCGGCAGGAATTGGTAAGGTGGTGGTACCAATCCGGGTACCAAGTCGCTTCAAAATTCCACCACCTAGTCAGATGACATGGTGTTAGTGATGGTAAGCCTATGCTCTCCTTTTATGAGCTGCCTGGCAAGGAAGGCAGATTCTGCAAAGGAGCCCGGACCACCGACCAACACATAGAACAATATTTCGAGTTTACGCACCCAATGACGATTGTATTTTGATGGTTCCTTTTTTGAAAGATTTTTCATGATTTGGAGTTGATATAAATTTGATTAATGGTTATAGGTATTCAGAGACATTATTTATCTCTTCTTAGGTAAGTCAAGATTTTCTATACGAAACTGTGACTTAAGGATAGATTTACTGTTAATTGACGTCTTTGAGCGCAGCCGTAAGATTTGTCAAGTACCTACCTAGTTTTGAGCTTTTTGTATCTCGACGATGTTATGAAATTACCTAAACACGTTTCTCTGAAGTTACTTCTCTTTAATTATCTATTTACTGTCAATTAAATGTTGAAAAACTTTTCTAATGTCTTTTTTTAATCTTCACGTCCATATCCCCGAAGATTTAGACAGAGGCACAACCAGGGCACCCACGACTAACCGAAGACACCGCTTCCCACAACGTGATAACTGATAGGAGGCAAGCCGATCGCCAACCGGACACACATCCAATCCCGAGCAACATTTTTTTATTAGAAAATCGAAGAAAAAACCTACCTATTTTCTTGTTGTTGCCCGACTCGGGAATCAAACCTGGGACCTCATCAAGTCGAGTCCAACCCCCGGACCGTTAGACTACAGCGGCGTGTTTTTTGATATGTATATAAATTATAGTAATAAAGTATTGACAAAATTATTGATAAATGAGAAATATTGCAATATTCTATCTACATGCTACATCTCTGATTCAAACACTAGTAATTCGTATTCCATCAAAATAAATTGGATACAAATAAACATAATCTTGAAAAAATATATTAATCCCTGAATCAAGTTGTCCGTTAAGAAGCTAAACACTATCTTGATCACGTAAGCTTTCAAATGAAAAAACTGCATCGAAATTGGTTCATTTGTTTAGAGTTATAATGCTACACAAAGACACGTTAAACTTATAACACAGCTTTTCGTTTCGTTTTTCGTTGTCGTTTTCGTCGGTTGTCAAAAATTAGGTAGAAGTTAAGAACTTATTCAGAAGTAGAGGTAGGTACCTAATATTTGTATGAAAAGATATACCTAGAGCACTACATATTTTAATAAAAAAAATCGTCGAACTTGTGCTTTAAGACCTATGTTTAAAAGTCGATTAGTAAGAAAAGGTGACAAAACGTAAATTTAGACACTAGCAGTTGTAAGATAGTTGGACAAAGCACTAAAATGTACATACAAAGATTTATGTGCTCTACTTAGTCATTCAAGCGAGAAAATCATTAACCTTATAGATAGATAAAATAAAAAAATACATATATTTACAAAGTACACATGCCAGGTACAGTACACACTGTACTCTGAACACTCCTTATTATTTATTAAGACCTTTTTTTAAACACAACTGTATTAATTGAAAAATATAAATATGTTTACAAAGGACACGTACATGTACTCTACTTTACCATTCAAGCGAGAAAATCATTAACCTTTTATTACATGAAATAAAAAATATATGTTTACAAAGTACACATGCCAGGTTAACTATGATTGTACTCTGAACATTCCATGGGTATTAAACATAAAACCTTTTTCGAAACATTATTGTATCGAATTAAAAATATAAGCATGTTTATCAAGGACACTACTTTGACTACTTTGAGGACTACTTTGTCATTCACAATCAAATCATCAAATTCAAAATCATTAACCGTATAGGTATATAAAATAAAATAAAAATATTTATAAAGTACACATGCCAGGTTAATGATTATACTCTGACATTCATTATTAATCATCAAAACCTTTTTTTTAACACAACTGTATTAAATGAAAAATATGACTATGTTTATAAAGTACACGTACTAGGTTAATATAGTACTCAGAACATTCCTAATTACTTACGCAGCAACGCACCAATTCTAAAGGCTATGGAAATCAATGTATTTACAATACTTTGGTGAAAGTCAACAATAGGCCATTGACTGGTAGAATCATATAACTGTTATACTCACATGTTATGAGGATGAACGTGTATATGCGTCCCATGGTGATGTGTCCCAGATCACAGAATTACCAACCGGTCGTTAACACAGACGTTCGCATACTGAACTGACAAACTCTGGTTGAGTTTATTATGGCTATGACCAGACTCGTTTAAAGCCTGTAGGTTACTCTTGAATGTCGATATCATGCGGATTGAAAATTGGAATCGTATATGTCATTTTAGGCACTTTTGAACACAGTACTAGTGGATTAAAATAAGTTGAGAAGTGTCAAGGGATGAAACGAATATAATATATATGTGTATATATTTATTATTTGTTATGTACAAAAAATCTGTATACACTCAATAAAAATAATCGTCGTGACACCACACTGTTCAATGCGAAATAGAAATGAAAATATCTGGCTGACTTTTTATAAGAGAGAGAGAGGCAGAAAGAGACACATGCGCACGCCGCACAGCTTACAGTAAAAAGTGTCGTTACAACTTTTCGTGAGATTTTTTTCCGTCTAGCCCAACGTGCGATAAGGAACTTCGTTCCAATAACATTTAGTTACAAATGCATTCAATGAATTCTATTAAATGACTTATTGTTTACTAATAATAACGTTATATAACATAATATTAACGTTAAGTTAATAAACTAAACGGTAATATTTCTCCAGTATTGCGTTCGAACGTACCTAAAATGTCATACTCGTCTACAATTTCCAATAATGCATCAATCGAGCTCCAAGAGTAAGCCTACTGGTTTGATTTCGAATGATCGTTAGTAAATCTTGTTTTCTAGAAACATTTATGACATGTGGGCAAGAACCCTAAAAGGAATTATGGCTTTCCATTGAATGTAAAGTATATTTTCATTGATTGTAAATAAGATAATTGCAATGGTGGTTATTTGTTAAAATCGCTTCTGTGGTCTAGTGCGCTGGTGTAGGCGTTCAAATTCAAATTCAAATTTTATTTATTCGACGTAGGTTCTTATACAGGACACTTATCGACGTCAAGTACATTACATTAATATTTTATGAATAGTAAACATTTAGATAATATATATAACAAATAACAACTTTAAATCCATGTCATTATTAATGTCATTTAAAACATTAATCCAATCCATCCATCAATACATGAAATCCAATATTTAAGTTTTCAACATTAAAATACAACTAAAATTAGAAACGATCATAATAATCATCCATGTCAATAAAACATTTAAATTAAAAATTAGGTACAAATAATTAAAATAAATACAAACCAAATTATAAGCACATGTTATCTAGTAAAATTTATCTAAAATTAAATCGTCAATGCTGAAAAATATTATAATACATATGTAATAATATTATAATACCTATCGCACCTTCAGTAATATCAATACAATAAATTAGTCAATGCCGAAACTGGACCACTAGATCCATAAGAGATAAATATACTTCTTTCTAGGATCAGTAGAGTCTTGGTAGAGCGAAATTATAACCTTCTTGGTTCTACATTATAAACGTCTTTGATCTCATCTTTGATATAATTTTGATAGAATCAAAGAGTAAAGTAACTAACTGTCCATAAAGAAAGGTAGAATCTTTGGATAGAATTTAATGTCATTTATATTTCAATTCAATTTAGTTGTTCTAATAAAACAATGTTTTAAATAAAATAAATAAGGACTGATTACCAAAAAAATGTACTAATTTAATATAGTTATTGATATGATTTTTTTGCTATAATAAATACATTGATTCTGTATTTTATCAAAGTTACTTTGGTGGTGGCATTGGCTCATGCAAATTCAAGGGGGTTTTGCACCAATGGAACTGGAGATCAGGTTGTTTTTCGTTTTAGTAGTTTATAAGGAGGTAGAGGATCAGATTCGATTTCCAACGAAGGCAGACATGTGTATGATGAACATGTGTGTCTGTATTTCTGGATCTACTTTAAATTAAATAATTTTTTTTCGGTGTATCTTAAAGTATAAAAAATGTTTTTAAAAAAGCGTTTAACCAGCACAGTCTTAACTTTTGTCTCTTGTCATTATTAATTGTAAGTATCTTCACGCCCATATCCCCGAAGAGGTAGGCAGAGTCACAACCAGGGCACCCACGACTAGCCGAAGACACTAAGTCCCACAATGTGATAGGTGGCAAGCCTATCGCCAACCGGGCACATTTTCAATCCCGAGCAACATGTTTTTTTGGTAGAAAATTGGAAAAACCCACTTTTTTTTGTTTCTTGACCCGGGATTCGAACCCAGGACCTCATGCAGTCAAGTCCAACACCAGGACTTTTTTCTTTTAACCATCCGTTTTGTTTTTATGTCCTTGTGTTTACCTAAAATCGAATGTCTAATGACTTTGTATATTATTACAAATGTTTACACATTGTGTTACGTTTAGTGTTTTATGTATTCTCAGATTTAATACGATTTTATTATGATTTTAAATATGTTTATGTATGCAAGTGTGTGTATTTATGTACGCTCGTTTAATGGTTTATTATTCTTTAGTATTTTTTTGTGCATATCATTTGTTTTTAGTTTTTTTCATGGGTTCGATATATTATGTAACTTATGTATGTATAATACTGAATAGTTAACAATTATTTATTCTTACTTAATTTGTTGTGCACTGTAAGTCTATCATTTTGTACTTTATCAGCTCCTTTTTGGGTGAACTGGTAGAAATCTATTTATCTGAGATAAGCTTAACTTTTGTACAAATCTTTTATTACAATGTTAATACGAACCGGACCACGTCAACGGCAAGCACTGACGTTATGGCGGCGGAATGGATAAGGCAATGGTATTAATCCGGACTAAACTCTACCACATAATCAGATGTCACGGTGTTAGTGACGGTAAGCCTATGCTCGCCTTTTACGAGCTGCCTGGTAGGAAGGTAGTCTATTCTACAAAGCAGCTTGGACCAACATGGGGAATAATAATAAATAAATATCCCTGTACAAGTTACACAATTTCAATCTAACCCCAAAGTAAGCAAATTATATGCTTGTGTTATGGATGTTAGTCAACGATACTATTACATAGAAATACAATACCAGAACAAATTGAATAAACACCCGTAAAAGCAGACATCTAAATGTTCATTACCCAAATGCCAGCCCCCGTCAGTAATCGAACCCGAGCTTTGCGTTTGGTCAGTGTAGTTAGGCGTATACGCTAGCCACTCGACCAACGAGGCGGTTAATAATGGTTCTAAATAATTATGACTTTTTTCAGTGTCCCATTGTTCGATTAAAAAGGTATGAAAAAGCACAGCCGGGCTTGGTGGTGCATGGTGAACTGAAGCATCATGTAGGTATACATTTTTTTTTAAACGACCCGGTCATAGTCGAATATTAAACAATATTAAAAATTAAACGGACATAAGACACTTTTTACCCATTCGACTGCGGGAAAACAAGGAAAAATAACATTTTAATTTTCACTATACAAATTGAATGGATGTAACGAAGTTTGCCGGAACAGCTAGTAATTTCTTAATTTTATCGTCATTACTGTTTACGTTTTTGACGGATTTTTTTTGAAGATGTTGAACTGTAAAGTTTTGCCATCTTGTACTTCTAATTTAATATATTATTTGCATTTTAATGAATGAAATGTTTCAGGTATTTATATATGACGAATGGAGAAATAGTTACCGTGCCTTTTGTTCTGGCAATATTATTTCCAAGACGAGAGTTTTATCTTCCGCACATTGCTTTCTCACCAACCGGAAAAGGTAAAATATAATAATTGAGTCATATGAAAGCAAAGGCAGAAACATCCTTTACGGGGTGAAACTGGATGTTGCTGCGTTTTCTTTTATATGACTCGTATAAAAAATAAAAAGGTTACACACTTTCCAAGTAATAGTAGGAGCCTAGAATGCTAAATGTGTAGTCACTCCAGTGCTTGTTAAGGGGACCTATGGAAATTTTTCGATTAGACGGTAAAGAAAAAAAAATCAAGTGATGTTTATATTTTTAGTGATGTAAGGAGCGTCTTAAATAAAAAAAAACGACGGGTTGCACTCCGGGAGTGCCGGCAGAAGTGAAAACTTGAATATTAACGTTGTGCATTTTTGATATTTCGGAATGGTTAGACAATAAGTTTGTATGAATTGCTTTAATTATTACTATAAAAGTGCTGTCATTTATTTGGTAGAATACAATATTATTTTATTTCCCTATCGTACACAATCGTATCGTATCGCACTCCAATTGTTATTATAAATCTTTTACTTTCCAATCAGTCAAATTGTGGAATTCCCTTGCTGTCATGATTCGTGACAGCCCTTCTTTACCTATTTTAAGAAAAGATTGAAGTTTCATTACTTATCGTTGACACAATAACATACTCATATATTATCCTACAGAGATGTTTTAATAATAATTATAATTGTACCTGTTTTATTTTACCATAATTTATTATTATATTTTTATTTATTTGTTCTAAGTATAGCTATAGTTATTTGTTTTTTGTACACGATGCCTTCCATTTTATTTTCACAGTTTCATTTTTTTTGGGTTGGCTGGAAGAAATTTCTTTAGTTAGAGATAAGCTTGCCTTTTGTGCATTTTTAACTTGTCGTGTATTTTAGTTTTTTGTGTGCAATAGTGTTAAATAAAATAAACATGACAACACGAACATTCGCGCAAGCGCCCTGCGCCGTCTAATCGAAACAGCAGGCGCAGGCGTTGAAAGAGAGGGGGATACTTCCTCTCCTACGCCGCGCCGGCCGTTTACTCTCCATCCGTCTTATGAATTTTCGATCAGGTCACATGTCCTGACGCGAGTTTTAAAAATTTATTATCAATTCCAGAAAGGCGCGCAACGCCGCTAAAGAAGTTTTTACTTCAATAAAACAATGGCAGTGACTAGATTATATGCGAGTGCATTAGATATTAACAGTGTACTTTGTCAAATGGCTGATGAATGTATAGATATGGCTTGTTTTTTGCAAGTTCATAACCTCAAGGGAGTGTCCCTTACGATAATCATCATCATATTATTTAAACATGAACTTATTAATATAAGTTCTAGTGCTAGTGTAATCACTAGCTGTTGCCCGCGGAGTTGTCCGCGAGGTCAATGGTCCTACAGGAACATTATTTTGGGATAAAAAGTATCCTATGTTTTAATCCAAGTTATATGTGTGCCAAATTTCATGAAAATCGATTATGTAGTTATTGCGTGAAGGAGTAACAAACAAACATACAATCTTTCGCATTTATAATGTTAGGATTGACATGCAGTCGACCCGATGCATATTAAATTTGAATAAATTTTTAAGCAAAAAAAAAAAATAAGACAGACTGGTGCATAGTGTGCGTGACTCTATATAGAGATTAAATATAATCCGATATTCCTGAGTAACTCCCCAAACACCCTCTTTGAGTCCTCTACTACAATGAGAATAGCAAGATCAAGATAGTCTTGAAGGCCACTTCTGTAAAACGAAAACTGTTTATGTTAATCAATACTTTTCTTAAGACCCCAACAGGAAAAGAGGGGTATTAAAATTTTAAAACCATCTTCATATCCATATCACTGAAGAGATAGGCTGAACTTAACCAACCTACGACTAGCCGAAGACAATAAGTCCCATCCCATGTAATAGATGGCACCCTTTTCGCCAACCCAACACACATACAATCCCGGGCATAGTTATTTTCATTAGAAAATTGAAAATACACATTTTTATTTTTTTTGTTGCTCTAACCGGGGTTCGAACTCAAGAAGTTTAAGTCCAACACCAGACCGCTATACCACAGAGTCGACGGTTCTATGGATAAAATAATGGCAACCCATTGGAGTCGATTGATTAGACTTATGCTCGTTACCTGGCAAAGAGGCAGATGGTTTCTCTTACGAGCTGCTAGCAAATATAAATAAATAAATAAATGACCCTGGACAAGTTACACGAATTGAATCTAACCCCAAAGTAAGCAAATTATGTGCTTGTGTTATGGGTGTTAGTCAATGATTGTAATACATAGGAATACTTAAATAGATACCAGAATAAATTTAATAAACACCCAGACCCGGAAATGCAGACATCTAAATGTTCGTCACACAAATGTCTGCCCCGTCGCGAATCGAACCCGAGCCTCGCGGTAAGTCAAGGTAGTTAGGCTTGTACGCTAGCCACTCGACCAACGAGGCGGTCATTATGCAAAAGGAATATTTCACAAAGATGACCCAAACCAATACGGGAAAACATGTGTTGCATCTTCTGGCAAAAAAAACTATTTATAATCCAAACTGGTACATTATAACCTTCTTCGTTTTAAATGCGTGTGTGGCCTGTCAAAAAATGATCACATAATAGCCTAACCAGTTGCCTTGATAATTAATCAAATATCAATGTAATGAAAGGAGTGTTTATAGGTTATGATTCGCATGAGGGATATGTTGCGAAACAACTTATTTTATTTATTACTGTTTCAATGGTTCAGTGGTAGGCGAATATTACTGAATTTTTTCTGCCTCTGTAGTCTATCGGTTCAGGTGATGGAATTGACTGCATGAGGTCCCGGGTTCGAATCCCGGGTCGGGCAACAAAAAGAAAATTTGTTGTTTCCAATTTTCTAGTAAAAAAAAAATGTTGCTTGGGATTGGATACGTGCCAGGTTGGCGATAGGCTTGCCACTTATCATATTATGGGACTTAATGTCTTCGGCTAGTCGTCGGTGCCCTGGTTGTGCCTCTGCCTACTTCTTCGGGGATATGGACGTGAAGATACTTTTTTTTCAGTTAAAAAAATGCTTTAGCCTATTGCCAAAAACGTAATTTTGGGTTCTTTTTTATGTTTGACTATTTCTGGATTCTGATATACAAGCTTACAGTACGAAAATATAATAATCAAAATCATTACGTAGTATAAAACAAAGTCGCCTCCTCTGTCCCTATGTCCCTTTGTATGCTTAAATCCTTAAAACTACGCAACGGATTTTGATACGGTTTTTTTAAGTAGATAAAGTGATTGAAGAGGAAGGATGTATATTTCATAACCGTGTGAAGCCGGGTCGGGCCGCTAGTAACTATAAGGGATAGGAATCCAGTGTGATTTGTCGTTGTTTTTTTTAATTCGAAGAATATAGTTTAAAGCTTAATATTTCGTGTACATACCAGTAAACAGTAAATATTCATTGTTTAGAAACAAAATCATTTTCTTTTTTCAGTATTCGTAACCCTGTTCTCTTATTGTTTCTTATCTTATTCTTATTATTTGACGAAAGACATTTTTTTCAGCATTTTAACGTTTGTAAAAATATAAACTACACACCTTTTAACTTTGTATATTTTTTACTCTTTATCAGGTAGAAAAATGTTCATTTAAAATAAAACTATCTTCACGCCAATATCACTAAAGAGGTTGGCAGAGGCACCACCAGGATATATACCAACGACTAACCGAAGTCACTAAGTCCCATAATGAGATTGGTGGCAAGTCATTTACTAAAGCTATCATTTTTAAAATAATAGCTCAGGTTACAATTTTTTTTTTGTAGAAAGAAGAGAGACTTAGACGATTTGCGAGTGGTAGGTGGTGTATTGGACACAGTAATTACAGGACCTTCTGGTCTACTACAACAATGGAGAAAAATAAAACATATTTATTCACAAAGGTTCTATAGATTCCCTGCTTACAATCTTGCGATTTTGGTAAGTACTGTTACACATACAACAACGGTATTTTTTTATTGTTATGATTTTGGGAAGCAAACAAGCAGACGGATTTTCTGATGGTCAGGCATTTACGCCGCCTAGAGACACCATAGGTGCGTTGCCAACCTGATGCCGGGATTAAGAAATTTTTTTTTTCAAATTATTGCGGTAGTTAGTTATATTTTTGGCATGGCGAAAACTATGGACCAGATAAAAAAAATAAGGAAGTCAGTGATTGGTGGGGATAATAATTCTAATGATTGTACAAATATTTTAGGAAACTAATTTTTAATATGATTACTAATATGCTAAATTTATTGTGAAATATATTTAACTAGCTATTACCTGCGGCTTCGCCCGCGTTTTCACAAGAACCCTTTATGCAAACGGGATTAAAAGTAGCCTATATGTTAATCCAGGTCACAATCTATCTGTGTTCCAAATTTTAGACAATCTGTTTAGCCATTCGAACGTGAAAGAGTAATAAACATCCACACATACATACAAACTTTAGCATTTATAATATTGATAGGATGCTCATAACAGCTCGGTGTTCTACTATTATGACATTAATGAGATGTTTTGCGTTTTCAATAATTGTGTATGGATGATTATTTTTACAGACAATGGATGAAAAGTGGAAATTCAATGAGTATGTTAACAAAATACCATACACGAAGTGGGATCAGGATTTTGATGGAATATGTCTTGGAACTACAGTGAAAATAACTAAGGTAGTGATTTCTTCTCCCAACTACGACACTCTTTTTTATGATAATGAAAGGCAAACAAACAGACGGATTTCCCAATGGTAAGAAATTAACGCCGCCTAGAAACACAACAGGTGGCCGGGATGTTAGGCCTCGAGCAAAAGTAAATTTGCCGGCTACCGTACCGAAACACATAAACGGTAAGCATTGGACGTTATAGTGGCAGGGATACCAATCTGGGAGAGTCGCTACGAAACTCTACCACCTAGTAGGATGTCACGGTGTTAGTGCCTATAAGATTTTGCTCACCTTTTACGAACTGCCTGGCGGGAAGCCAGATGGTCTACTCAGCAAAGGAGCCCGGATGAACCTGGACACTCATAAAATGTTTTGCCGAAATGGCAATGACTTCTTTGTCCTGCTTTTTTTATTTGTTGGTTTTCTATCGATTAAGACTTTTTGTAGTATCTGAAACCAATTCGTTAATAAATAAAAAATATCGTCAATAGATATCAAAGACAATAATGATTTGTTGTCAACCTAAGAGTACGATGTTAAGCCTTTCGCGTGTCGTGTACGTTTAATGATTGCGTTTGCCTTTGACTGGAATACAATAGTTGCGAGAACTGACATTATGGCAATCAACGATCGCAACGCGGTCGATTGCTACATGTCAAATATAATCGAACAACATAAGTAGTCATATGAATTACTTGCCTGATACAAATTAGTATATAATGTACAAATATGACCAGCGCCCGATCCAGCTATTTCGTCGCTCCGGGCAAAATAATGTTTGCTGGCTTTTACTCATGCATTATTCTATAAATGGTGTTAATTTAACCTATAAAAAGATAATTTTCCCTCTTTATATGAGTGAAACGAAATAAATTAAATTTTAAAAACAAATTAATCGCCTCTGTGGTCTAGCGGTCCGGGTGTCGGACTTGACAGCATGAGGTCTCGGGTTCGAATCCCGGGTCGGCCAACAAAAAGAAAATTGGATTTTTCCAATTTTCTAATAAAGTAAAAATGTTGGTCGGGATTGGAAATGTGCCCGGTTGGCGATAGGCTTGCCACCTATTACATTGTGGGACTTAGTGTCTTCGGCTAGTCGTGGGTGCCCTGGTTGTGCCTCTGCTTACCTCTTCTGGGATATGGGCGTGAAGATACACATGAAGATACACATTTTAACCTACAAAAAGATAAATTTCCCTCTTTATATGAGTTAAACGAAATAAATTAAATTTTAAAAACAAATTGAAAAACAGTTACTGTCTAAGAAGTATTTAACGTAACTAGTGGTCGCCCATTCGTCGAAATTCGACCTTAATAAATTTTAATATCTTGTTGTTAAGAACGCCAACTTCATTTCTTAAGACCAACTATTTGTTTCCAAATTGTATGTTGCGCCATCTGTGATCTTTTATTGTTATCATCAATATATTTGTTTGCGTGTGTGTCAAATGTTTTATTTTTTGAATTACTGCACTTTGTAAACATTACCATTAACAAATTTTAGCGTTCTACACTTCTCCTAGACATATATAAACTAGAAGGGTGCCAAATTTCAGCGCAATTTTTTTAAAAAGGTGTCCCAAATTTTCTTCACGTATTAATATATAGATATAATCATACAAATAAAAACTTACAAACTTATATACAGTGATTCACTCAGTTAAACCAGAGCTTTGGTTTTGATTTTTTTAAGTGCAAAGCAACAGTTTTAATATTTAAGAATACATGAATAAGTAACAAATCTAAGTACCTAGGTACAAATGTTCAATGTATTTATTAATATTTTTGCCACCGACGCCGCGCCGCCCTCAATTTTGGCCGCCTCCTCATTTTTGCCACCCCGGGCTATTGCCCGTTTTGCCCCCTCCCTAGATCGAGCGCTGAATATTTTTTTTTATTTAATATTCACACGGTTTTCGTCATCGTTTGTCTATTGCAATGTAACAATCCTGTCGGACGATTTGTCGCAAAACTACAACCTGCTATAAAATGTTTCTGTTCCTCTACCTTATTTAAGTGTTTACTGTGTTTGTGTTTACCATGTTAGGTGTGTATGTGTATGTAATAAATTATATCTACACATATGCAGAGCGGTTTGGTCGAGGAATGTCAACCTAATTCTTTCGGGGTACTTACATCCATCAACGTTTGTATTGCATATCTGTTTTGTCGATATTTTACTATTTTATACTAGCTGTTTGCCCACGAATTCTAGAATAATTTATGATTTCCATGGAAACTTTTATCCCCTTTTACCTGTATTATAGTTTAGTAGTACTTTGGGGTTTAATTAAAATATTCGTTGTGTTTTTTGAATTCGGTATTTTAGCTATATGCATACCAAATCTCATCAAAACCGGTTCAGCGATTTAGCTGTGAAAAGCAACAGACAGATAGACGGAAATTCGCATTTATAATGGCAAAGTATGGATTTAAATTGTATTTACCTATTAATGATAAGATTTTTTTAGAGTTGGTCCAAAAACAAGCAGTTGTACAGGACGAATTTAAAACTTGTCAATCGTGTCGCCTGTGAGCACAGACTGTTGAGGTATTGTAGGAAATATTACTGTACTGAATACGATGTCAAGAAGTTAACTGCCATCGTAAGTATACTTTCGTCACTTTTACTTTATTTACTTATTTCTGATTAGGTATACTAACAACACGCTATGGTGGCCGGTTTGACACATTACAGTGATGTTAATGTCAAGCTACTATCGATAAAATTATATCGAAATACAAGTCGAATTTATTAGTTATTTTATATTTATAATTTTAAGGCAAGTATTTTTTATTTTTGTGATATTGGAAGGCAAACAAGCAGACAGATTTCCTGTTGGTAAGAAATTCAATCCGCCTAGAGACACCAAAGGTGGAAATGGAGCATTGCCAACCTGAGGCCGGGATTGTAGGCCTCCAATAAAAGTAACTGTACCGGCTACCTTATCCTCCGAACTGGAACACGTCAACGGCAACTGCTGACGTTATGGCGGCAAGAACAGATAAGGTGGTGGTACCAATCCAGGCGAGTCGCTACGAAATTCTGCAACCTAGACAGATGTTACCGTGTTAGTGACGGTACGCCTATGCTTGCCTTTTACCAGCTGCCTGGCAGGAAGGCAGATGGTCTATTCTGCAAACGATCTCGGACCAAAAAATGTTTACTAAAAATTTGTAATAAAAAGGAAACGTAAATGTTTACTTGGATTATATTATACTGCTTATATTTATGATATTATTTTTTATTGGAAAATAAAAAAAAAACGTTATCTTTTTGCTGCCTGACCCAGGAATCGAACCCGGGACCTCATGAAGTCAAGTCCAACACCTGCACCGCTCGATTACAGAGGCGAAAAAGTACGAGTATAATATCTTTTGAATAAATTAAATTTCAATACTCCAATGGGTGTAGTCCTAAATAAATTAATAACTGCAATCCCCAAACTAGTATGTAGTTCGTAAATTAATTGGGTTCACCATATTTAACAGGAAGCTGAAGGTGCTGGTCTTATCTGCTATGGTACTGGTGATCCCGCGGAAGACAAAGACCTAGGAGTATTAGTAGGAGTAACATCTCTTATAAACATTCATCTGCCATCACTACATACTCGAGTGGGTGCATTTCAAAAGTGGGTCACCGATAACGCTTATCGTATTAAACTGCAAAACATTTTACTTATAGCTTTATCAGTATTTTTATATACTTAGATTTAATTTAGATATATCTGTGTCTGTTTTGTTTCGTATCTTTCTTTTTCTCCTCATAACATAATCAAAACGAAGAGATTAACAAGCAATTTCATCTCCGAAATTTCAATCAAAACCGTGAAAACGGCTACTACTACTCAATTTGACCTGTCTCTATCATTTTCATTTGATTCAAAGAAGATAAACATAACTTGATAATCTGGAGTAAAATAGACACAATTGTAAGAAACTCCTTCAGAATATAAAAAAACTGTCTTGTTTTTTTCCCTTTGTGTTTAGTTAAAAATATGTGTGTGGCTAATAAAAATGTATTATTTTCTTTGAATAACCGCTTTTTACTTATTTTTTTATGTTTTCTTTCTTTTTTCGTCTTATTATTCAAATGGCTTCAGTCTTCAAAGACAGAATAAACTATGTTAGTATTATTCTATATCTATCTGTATCTTCGACCCCTTCTGTATTTTTCATCAATAAAGTAACTAGATTCTCGATTTCATGGAAATTGTAAATTGAAATCGGATGCTTCATTTTACTATGGAACAACATACCAGCGAATTATTAAAACTAGTGGTCGCCCGTTGGTCGAAATTCGACCATAATAAATTTTAATGTCTTGCTGATAAGAATGCCATCTTCATTTCTCAAGACCAACCTCTAAACTTTGTGAAGTGCGCCATCTGTGATCTTTTATCGTTATAATCAATATATTTGTTAGTGTGTGTCAAATGCGTGGTAGTGTGGGTAATGTTTTATTTATTGATTTAATATACTTTATAAGCATTATTATTGAAAAATATTAGCGTTCTGCACTTCTCCTACACATAAACTATAAGTGTGCCAAATTTTATGCTCTTGCGTCCACGCAATTTTCGTAAAAAGGGGTCCAAAGTTTAGGCATCACGCATTAATATATTGATATTACATCGAACTAGACAAAAACAATAAAACAAATTAAAATAATGCAAATGTGGCTTTTATTGTAATAACAATATAGATAATTCTACCAGGGCGTATGACGTAGGACCCACCTCTGGCGATATATCCCCTGTAGGCGCTGACCCTGGTGAAGAAGGAACAATAGCCAGGCTTGTTACCACTGACTACACCGACTAGTACTCCTCTGGGGGAAGTATCATTGTAATCGCCAGTTTTCGCACACACAAGAGGTCCCCCAGAATCACCCTGAAACCAAAATGACTATGAGTTCATAGTAATAAACATTGTTGTATAATGTACTGTCGTTGTGCGTCAACGAAGACTGGCGCCTTAGCCCGCTCGGCTAACACACTAACTGTCAGTCATGGAATGTTGTAACAGTTTTAAGCCATTAGCCCTTACGTAAAGGATACGTAAGGAAATTGTTAAATCCTGGCACTCCTGATCAGGATAATGGGATAAACTTATCATCTTACTCTATTGCCACCGGTTCTTAATAAGTGTAAAAAATTTGAATGAAATCGCTTCGCAAAAAGTGGGAGGAAAACGGGTGTGAGTTACAAACATACATACAAACAAACAAACATACAAGCAAGCAAGCAAACATACAAGTGAAGCTAATAAAAGCGTGTTTAAAATCAAGCATTTCCTCTTTATAGTATTAGTATAGAAAAAAAGACTCACCTTCCCAACGTCGGCTACTCTCGTTGCAGTACAAATGAACTTTCTCATTTTCCTTCTAAACAAAATGGCGCACTGGTGGGCTGGCAGCAAGGTTAAGTGGGCTAAGTATAAAACTTCCGCTCTTTGCTGCAAAATGAAAAAAAAGAAATAAAAAACCTGAACTTAAATCTATATCTATACATTTATTAAATCTGTAGAAGGGTCAATTCTGTACATTGAAAATATTGGAAAAATAAAAAGCACTGTGTTACTGGATGGATACCAAACCCAAATATGTGATTAAAAAAAAATTGTCTGTCTGTCTGTATGTTTAGGCGTCACGTGAAAACTAATGGTTCGATTTCGATGAAACTTGGTATAATTATACCTTACTGTCCTGGGCATAAAATGGGATACTTTTTATTCTGGACAAATACGTTAGAAAAAAATTCTAATTTTTCAGTTTTATCACGCGAAGACCGAAATCCGTGCGGACGGAGTTGCGGGCGGAAGCTAGTTTCATATAAGCTTCGACAAACCCCACCCTTAAATTATAGAAAAGAACAATCCCTATCACGTAGTTTTTAAACAGAATATTTTTTAAACAAACCCTTATTTTCTGACAAGCTTTTATTGTGGTCTAGCGGTCCTGGTGTCGGACTTGACTTCAAGAGGTCCCGGGTTCGATTCCCGGTTCGGGCAACAAAAAAAATTGTGTTTTTTTGTAGTTAAGATAGCTTATAGTTAATTTTTTTACTAGCTCGACTATATGAACATGTAAAAACACCGCCGATGTTTGTTCATCCCTCATTGTGAAAATTCTTCATATTTTTAAATGAAGAAACACTTGTACCTACTGTTCTACGTGTCCCATGTAATTTGTTATTTTACAAATAGCCTACCGGTTTCGATTATACTCGTAACAGAGGGCTAAAACTTGTCTCTCTGTGGTCTAGCGGTTCAGGTGTTGGACATGACTGCATTAGGTCCCGGGTTCGAATCCGGGGTCAGGTAACAAAAAGAAAATTTGGGTTTTCAAATGTTCTAATAAAAAAAAGTTGCTTGGGATAGGAAATGTGCCCGGTTGGCGATAAGCCTGCCACCTATCACATTGTGAGACTTAGTGTCTTCGGCTAGTCGTGGGTGCCCTGGTTGTGCCTCTGCCAACCTCTTCGGTGATGTGGACGTGAAGATACTCTTAAACTCATCAGATATTGTAACGAGCTTATAAAATAATGTTTTAGTACATCCGATACCTAAAAGAGGTGACGTATAAAATACTAGATATAAGTGCTCTTACACACGAGCGGCATGTCACCAACGACATAGCAACTGCAGCCGCCAACAAGTGGCGACGCTTGCAGTTGTGACGGCAAGTGTTGTCGCCCATCGACGGCAGCTGTCGACGTGTTGACTGCTGCCGCCGACGCGTCGACGACTGCAGTTGGTGTTGCCTATGCTGTTGGTGACATGACGTTCGTGTGTAAGAGCTCTAAGAAAATGTAAAATGATATTTACCCCGAACGCCATACGACCAAAGCCAGAAACTAAACATTCTCCGACGTAATCTCTATGAAGTACAGCATATGGTATATAATTCACGATATTGTTGAATACAAATGGATATCTCGTGTACTGAAAATATATTGTTAACAAATATGTTATATTTTGATCCCCTCTTTTGTCGAGTAGCTAGCGTACATGCTTAACTGCATCGACCAACCGCGAGGCTCGGGTTCAATTCTCGACGAGGACAGGCATTTGCGTGATGAACATTTGGATGTCTGTATTTCCGGGTCTGGGTGTTTATTAAATTTATTCTGGTATCTATTTAAGTATTTCTATGTACCTATTAGAATCGTTGACTAACACCCATAACACAAGCACATAATTTGCTTACTTTGGGGTTATATTCAATTTATGGAACTTGTCCAGGAACTATTATTTATTTATCTATAAATAATAAATAATAATCGGGGTTCGAATCCCGGGTCGGCCAACAAAAAGAAAATAGGATTTTTCCAATTTCCTAATAAAAAAATGTTGGTCGTGATTGGAAACGTGCCCGGTTGGCGATAGGCTTGCCACCTATCCCATTGTGGGACTTAGTATCTTCGGCTAGTCGTGGGTGCCCTGGTTGTGCCTCTGCCTTCCTCTTCAGGGATATGGGCGTGAAGATACTTTACTTTACGTTTTTTATTTATCTATGTAATTGAACCAAATTGAAGTGTGTTTTTTGTATAAAAATAAGTTGCGTATGATATATCCTAAAATGTCATTATAATTTTGTCTATCTGTCTGCTTGTTTCGGCTCATCTCTGAAACGACTAGACTGATGTTGACGGGACTTCTAAAGGTTGCCGATGTAAATAACTTCCACGCGGAGGAGTTTGCAGGCAGAGATGAAATAAAAACTGAAAATCATTGCAAATTTTGCATATCTATAATTGCTGATTTTCAGTTTTTATTTTAAGGGGCCATATAAGCTAAAATACGTCAGCAGTTTACTGTTTTTTTTTCATACAAAGCAATCATGGATCTTGCTGACAAAAATACACAAGATTAACATGAATATGCTTTACTTGAAATGGAAAAAAATCAAAAAGTTAACCCTTTTTTGAAAGCAAAACGCAAATGTCTACTTCAAATATGAAAATATCGACACCAGATTTAACGTAAACATAGATAAGTACTATACCTAAAAGATAAGTGTTTCAGTTTTTATACTTTTTTCAAATTACTTTTATAGTGTCAAAAATAGTGATTTGTCGCTTAAGACGTTTACTTTAGAGCGCCATTGTTCATAGTAATCATGAAACGGGGGAGTGCGGTGATTGGCTCTTCTGGCTGACTGAGTATGGGGCCTTAAAGGCAACTGGGTAATTAGAATAGAAACTAAGCAACCCCAATTTTAAATCGGGCAAATTTTGTATCTTGAAATTGTCAAATTCAAGAAATACACATTTTTTTCCGGCTTTGTAAAAGGACCAGTTTTTATGTTCGACTCGTATATTCTTACGATGATCGACTTCTCCGTTATTTCTTAACCGATTTTTTAGATTATTTTTTAATTTTGGAGAGCGTACTTTCGAGATTTTTTTTTGTGATATTGGAAGGCAAACAAGCAGATGGATTTCCTTATGGTAAGAAATTCACGCCGCCTAAAGTCGCCAAAGGTGGTAGTTAATGGTGCGTTGCCAACCCGTGGAAGGGATGTTAGGCTTCGAGCAAAAGTAGGTTTACCGGCTACCTTACCCTCCAAACCGGAACACGTCATGACGTTATGGCGGCAGGAATAGGTAAGGCGGTGGTACCAATCTGGGTGAGTCGCTGTGAAACTCTACCACCAAGTCACATGTCACGGTGTTAGTGACGTTGCGCCTATGCTTGCCTTTTACGAGCTGCCTGGCAGGAAGGCAAATGGTCTATTCTACAAAGGTGTCCGGACCAACACGGGGAAAAACCACCACATCTTAATCTAATGACAAAATTGAAAATTGAAGAAAATACTTAAACTTTGTGTATCTAGATGGATTACTTGTTCAAATCGAAGTAGATTTTTGGAGTTTTCCTGCCCTTAAATTGTTTTTTAAGCTCACCTTTTTCATAACTACTAGTTATTAGTTTAATACCCGAACTCAATACACATACCTTCACGCCAAGTCTATTGCGGAATGACGGAGAGAAACCATTTTTCTCTACATTCATTACTTCATTTACCCTTCATAAGAGGGTGAAAACACTATTATTATTCCACAAAATTTTCTGTTTGTTTTTTTCTATATGTTTAAGAATCCGAGATCAAATTGGCTACTTTATTTAAAAAAAGAGTGAAATGTAAGTAACATTTATGAAGTTCGCAAAGAGAACGATTTATCCGTCTTCAGTTTTTCCATAAACACAGTAATATCGGGCGGCAAGAATTCAAGTTGGTAAGTAAATAGTGAAAAAAAGTATTACCCGTAGCCTGAACCCAAGTTGACAACCATTTTTATCAAATCCCAAAATCACAGCAATCTACATCTATACCGACCTCTTATCGCCTCTGTGATCTAGCGGTCCAACGTCGACTTGACTTCTAGAGGCCCCGGGTTCGATCCCTGGGTCGGACAACAAAAAAATAGAAATTGTGCATTTTCAATTTTCTAAAAAAGATAACGTTGCCGGGATTGTATATGTGCCTGATTGGCTTTAAGTTTGCCTTCTATCACAATGTGGGACTTAGTGTCTTCAGTTAGTCGTGGGTGCCCAGGTTGTGCCTCTGCCTAACCATTCAGGGATATCAGCGCGAAGATACTTTTCTTTTACTTTACGGACCTTTGCTTGGCGTTTTATCGTCAACTTTGTGGGCATGTGTACCTTTTCATAAAAACTTTCGTTAAGTAAGTGAGTGAATGAGTTTTTTTATCATACCACTATAGCGATGTCATCCTTTGGAAATTTATATGTCCATGGATATGCTACATGTGCCAGCGATCTCCATTGCCCTTTCCCTGCATTGTCAGGATAGTAGTAATCCCTGTTCAGCAGTTGTCCTGCGACAGCATACTTCCCTGATAGCGATCTTTTTGATCTACAATACAGTATATATTAATACGTGATGCCATAACTTTGGGCCCCTTCTTACGAAAATTGCGCGGACGCAGGAGCATAAAATTTGGCACACTTATATTTTATGTGTAGGGAAATTGCAGAACGCTAATATTTTTCAATAAAAATGCTAATAAAGTACATTAAATCAATAAATAAAACATCCACACTACCATGAATTTGACACACACAAACAAATATATTGATGATAACGATAAAAGATCACAGATGGCGCACTTAAAAGTTTGGAAACAAAGTAGTTGGCCTTGAAAAAAGAAGATGGCGTTTTTATAAACAATATATTAAAAATTATTATGGTCGAATTGCGACCTATCCTATGTGTTAATCCAAGTTATCCTCTACGAGTGTGTCAATTTTCATGAAAATCGACTCAGGAGTAACAAACAAACATACAAGCTTTTACATTTATATTATTAGTAGGATTGAAAAAAACACATTATTTTGAGTGGTGACTACTAGATCACAGACGACAGGGAGTCATAAGCGAAAAGGCTAGCAAACCTTACAAGTTTGTTGGGAAAGTTATCCCTCGTGTTGGTCCCGGCTCTTTAGCAGAATAGACCATCTGCCTTCCTGCCAGGCTGAAAGGCGAGCATAGGCTTAACGTCACTAACACTGTGACATTCTACTTGGTGGTAGAGTTTCGCAGCGACTTGCCCGGATTGGTATCACCGCCTTACCTATTCCTACCGCCATGACGACAGTGCTTTTAAGCTTACTTTTGCTCGAAGTCTAACATGCCGGCCTCAGGTTGGTAACGCATTATCATCGCCTTTGGTGTCTTTAGGCGGCGTGAATTTTACCTTACAATGTCATAAAAAAAGCCTATCCTGGACCACTTGATCACAGACGACTCGGAGTCATAAGCGAAAAGTTTCACAAACCTGACAAGTTTGTTCGGAAAGTCAAATTTCCATCTTTTTTTGTTCAGTTTACTCACCCTGTACTTTTAAACAGCCTTTGACAAGCAGTAGGATTTTCGGCGAAACAGTGGGCCGCTGACAGAATTTTGTTAGGGCCAATGATACTTCCTCCACAAAATGTGGAATATAACTGCATACGCCTATTAATAAGTGTTTTGAATGCCACCTAAAATGAATAAACATGAGGAATATCAGTCCAAAATAATAAAAAAAATCCAAAAATATGATAGGTATTCTGTTTTCGATGGTTCGATTCCCTTCGGGGCCAGCATTTGTGTAATGAACATTTAAATAATGTTTTTTAGGTGTTTATTAAATTTATTCTGATATCTATTTAAGTATTTCTATGTATTAGTATCGTTGACTAACACCCATAATACAAGTATATAATTTGATTACTTTGGGGTTAGATTCATTTTGTGAAATTTGTCCAAGTATATTTTATTAATATTATTACTGTTAGTATTACGAAATTACTCAATTTGTACTATGCTATCTTTGTAAAATGGATGAATTTATTTTTTTAATTGATTCCAAATGAAACCATTTTTTAAGCCAAGGAATGAGTGCTACAGGAGTTGTGATTAATATGGCTACCCACTCTTCTAAAAAACTAGTAAGACTTTGCGAAGATGAGGATTCTAGATTAAGGTTTATGAGCAGAGTTCTAACTATGAGCTTATAGCGCTATGCTTGCTAGAATATTCGCAAATAGCTAACTTTTGTGTTCGATCATGTGAAGTTAGTCCACTTATTTCTTTACCTGATAAGGAACGTCTCCAAGTTTCCCTGGCCAGCCGTTGACGACACGAGGAATGAAATCAGGGTTTATAAATTTGGTGGAATTTTTAGCTAAACTAATCCATGTCATTGATAAAATAAAATAAATATGTAAATGTAATCGAAACATGCCTTTCAAAATATGAAAATGACTGGAAATGACTTCCAAATATTGACAATTTACACCGTGAATGTCAGGGAACGTCAAATTTCTTTATATAGATCTCTATGATTCTTATTAACTTCAAAATATATGGACATGAAATACCTTCTAAATCCATGAAAATACCTGCCTAGGCAAAAAAACTGCCTCATTTCATTAAAACTAAATAGGTATGGCTGCAGTCTTGACGTTACTATGGCTGTTCAGAAAAAGTAAGGTATCGATATCGATAGGTACATTTTTTTTTAAAGTATGGAAAATCCCCCCGGATACCCACCGCTTTTGGGGGAGAACGGCGGGTTATGTCGGACTCGAACCGACTAAAAACCACACTATGACCTTCCTGCCGCCCGGCTAGGAGCGAGATGGGGTCGCGTTGGCATTCACCATCTTCGCGCCTTCTCGCGCCCCCGGTCCGCCTGCGCCGAAGCGGGCCTGAGTTGGGATCGTTCTCCCGGGCCCGCTCCGCGGTCTCATTTTGCGCCATGACTTCTTCGCAAAAGGAGACCACCGCCGGCCAGGACCTGTCACTACCGAGCATAGCGTTGACAACGCTCGGCAGCGAGAGGTCCGCTCCTGCGACCGCTGAGAGTGTACGCCGCTGTTGTTCGAATGCGACGCACTCTCCCAGCGTGTGGGACGCCGTGTCTTCTGGCGCCCCGCACTCGTGGCAGGCGGGGGTCGCCTCCCGTCTCGCGATCTTGTGCAGATACTTTCCGAAACATCCATGCCCGGAAAGCACCTGCACAAGTCGGAACGTCAGCGACCCGAACCGCCGCTGCAACCACCCTCGGAGGACCGGCCGGATAGCCTCCACCGTCGCCTGCCCAGGGACAGGTGGGGCTAGGTCCTCCTTCCACCGCTCCAACGTGGTCTGCCACGCCTGCCTCTGCATGCGCCTCACGTCCTCCCACGCCAGGGGCTCCCCGCACGCTCTCGCCGACGATACCGCGAGGTATGTGTCAGCAAGAGAACGCGCTTGGAGCTCCCAGGGCGGGTCTCCCGCAAGGACGCATGCCGCCGTCCAGGACACCGTCCGGTATCCGCGTATCGCCCTGGTCGCGATGACCCGCTGCGGACGTCGCAGCAGGGTCTTGTTGGCGCGACCGAGGGCGTATCGATAGGTACATGATCTATTAATAATTAACCCTTTATAACAACACAACAACCTTTATTTCCTTAAAAAATGAATTTCTGATAGATAAGCATAAATGAAAAGAAACATATAGCAGTAAAATGTACTTAATATTTTACTGCTGGAAAATCTTTCGTTCCCATCATTAAGCGTAAGTCACTTCAGCGTATGTACGAAGTCACTTTAGCATGTGAACGAAGTCACGGGCAGCAGCTAGTTTTAAATACATTGTCATCAGATTTAGCGCGCTCTAGTGTTAAGCTATCCTACTTCTTTAACACTTAGTACGTAACAGTAAAGTGTAACAGATACAAGCCACCCAATTTAAATTTTAGTGTCAGTTAAAAGCAATAGATGGCACTAAAATAAATAAGACTGAATTTTATTATCAACCCATAAAATGAAAGCTCACCAAGTTATTAATTTTAGTATCGCATGTTTTTTTAATACATATTTTTGGCATCAGCGTGATGATAAAGATGTGGCAATCGATGTCACTTTGACTCATCATCATCACCTGTTCAGTTCCCATTAATTGGTCAACCCTTTGCAAGAGAAGAATTTATAATTGAAGGGTAAACAAACTTTCAAAAATCTAGCATCGCACTGGCAACTTATTTTTCTTGTGTAACGATGCCGATATAATTAATACATTTTGGTGATTTTTTCCGGATACAAGGGTGGTTTCGTATGTTTTTCATGACTTTTGCTCAAGATTTGCTTTTGTTTGAACAAGAGTTAAAACATGATTATCCAGATAGTCATTTGCTTACATATTGATATAGGCCTTTGAATCTTTGAGTACTCTAAGCTTTAAAAAAGAGTTGTGACATCAAAAGAAATTTGAGTAAATATTTTGCAGTTTTGCTGCGTTTAAAATATGATAATACATGTATAACTATTTGCCGATTGACGAACTTAATTGGCCTTTAGCGATTGGCCTTTTCAATGAAAAACTTGAATAGCTGTCGAGAGTTTGTGTAACAAAAATTAACTTATTGTTTTTTCGACTTTCCCTGAAACTTTTCCGTGTTTTTGTCTTTATAAGAACTTTCTCCAGATATTACTAATTAACACATTGGTACATAATAGTTTACGGTAGATAGGGATAAATTAATTTACATTCTAAAATTGTTTGTTTTAATAAATAATCATGTAATCAATACAAAAAACAGTGTGTAAATAGTAAATAAATAATTAAAATTACTAATTTCATTAAAGCCTATTAAAATATTTGCACACCACAAGTTGGTAGAATATGTAGGAATATGTTCCGCAAATACATGTTTTTTTCTTTTCTTTTATTAAAAATAGTATTAGTAAAATTGTTTCATCCGTCCGTGGGTGATGTGACCAAAGGAAATAGGGATTCGTTTTTATTTATTTATACAAAAATATAGTAATCACGATGCTTGTATTTGCATTCTTTCCAAAAGACTTGTCAGATTTTCATTTTAAGAATAGGTCGTTTACTATATTTTTTTTCGTTTGTAATATTTAATGTACAGTAATACAAAAAAAAGTATCTTCACGCATATCCCCGAAGAGTTATATAGTATACAGTTAGCTATAAACATACAGAGAGCCACAGGGAGATCTACCTTTTATGAAGCCAGAGCGTGGTAGCCATACAGACTGTGTAGCTTATGTTAAAATATTTAAAAAATCTAACTTAGGTTAGATTAAGTGTAAAATAAGCCTTATAAAGCTTATGAAACAGTACCTTCATGCCCATATCGCTGAAGTGGTAGGCAGAGGCACAACCAGGACACCCACGAACAGCAAAGAACACTATAAATGAGATAGGTGGCAAGCCTAGATAATCGGGCACATATCGCGTCCCGGGCAAAGTTATTTTTATTACAAAATTTAAGTACATATTTTTCGTTTTTTTTTTTGCGCGACCCTAGGAACGAACCTAGGACCTCAAGAAGTCCGACGCCAGACCGCTAGACCACAGAGCCTACGACAGACTTTTCTAGGCTTACTTTACGGTTCTATTAGAAGAAAAAGGATTGCTAACACCCATAACATTTAGTAACGTCTTGTTTAGTTTTTGGGATAGCAAAAACATTTTTTGCAGTTACATTTTTTTAATATTTTTTCATAAGCTACACAGTACGTGCATTGTACTGTGTAGCTTATAATCTGTATAATCCTAGAACACAGAGATCTAAGTTTGTAAATTAAATTTTAGTTGTAATTTCCTTATTTGAATACATTAAGTTTTAAGATCTCAGACGGTAGCCTGCATTAAACATCAGGTGCTTCATTACCGTCTCACTACGGAATCCCTGACGGGCTGAGGAGGCTCCGCCGGAACTTGCTTCATAAATTATAACTTCCGCTAGTTTAGAGTACGATACATCGGTTGGGAGCACACTAGGTGATTTTGTAGATATGCAAATTATAACAAACCTAAATACAATTTTATATGTAACTTAAATATATGTCTACGTTGGCGCTTCAATGTTAAAGGTATAAAACTTGAACGATTTTGATAAAAGGTGTAAGGTTTTATCCTAACTAGGTATTTTTGTATCATTTTTAAAGTACTTGTAATACATTTTTATAGTACACACACCACATACAATAAAACTCTTTTTACCTACTTTTAACTTAATGTTATAGGTATATAATATAAAGGTTACAAATTGAAACTATATGTGCATGCTCTAAGCATACAGCGAATAATCACATGTGCCTTTAAGATTGTACTTTTTTAAAAGAGATTAATAGACAGACAAACAGAAAGATTTCTGAAATATACGTGATGAAATAAAAAAGTAAATAAAAATAATAAAAAGTGTAAAGTGACGAAATATACGTCACTTACGGACAACAAAGATGATAATGGTGCTTTTGTTAACCTGTACGGTTTCTCTTTTCAGAGTTAGTTCCTCATTATATACTCTACTTTTCAAAACGGAATACGTCAGTAGTGAGCACTGAATTTATGGCGGCAAGGCGTTGGACAAGAGAAACATTGTAAAATTGTATCATCTAGTGTCAGTATCCGTTCAATAGAGAAATTGACGCTCTTTATTCATAAATAGCACTCTAATAATAAAGAAACCAGAAAATAGTAAAAGTAATTAAAAAGTAAGAAATAATGGATTTTGATTGTTCATTGCCAAATTTAGACTGGAATCTTAATAAATACTTTAACGACACTGGTGAACACTATATTATAGTTGTGATAATATAAATATAAACCAGACAATAAGAGATTAAGAGTGTTTCCCCTAATTGGTCTGGATCCTCAGTGGAGAATAGACTATCTGCCATTCTGCCTGGCAGCTTGTAAAATGCAAGCAAGGGTCAACGGGTCATTGCTAACATTACCACTAGTGGTAGAGTGCTGTGCAGGAACTTACCTTACCTATTCCTGCCGCCATAATGGCAGTGACATGTTCCGGTTTGGAGGATAGGGTAGCCGGTAGACTTGCACATTTATTTTAACAACAAACCAAAACAATAATAAACGTCCACCACCAGCAAATTGTATCCATAAACCATCAAAATCAGTTAGCTATTGGTCGAGTAATTGGGTAACAAACATACAAAAATAAGCAATACAATCGAATTGGGAACCTCCATTTTTGGAGTCGGTTAAAACTGAGGTGGTTCTCTCAAATAAAATTTCCCCTAATGTGAACACGCTTAACCGAAATCCCAGTAAAGCGTATTGTCTTGAGAATCGTATTTAATTAGCGATCTCAAGATGATGTGCCAAGCTTTCTGGTCGGATCCCAATCTGTGCTTCATGTGATATGCGTTCATGAATTATTCATTCATACGAGTAGTTCACTTCGTGTCCGATCCGATCTTTGAAGAATATAGGCGCCTATCAGGCTTCTTGTAGGAGCCGAGGTTGTCTACGTAAAAGCTGATTTATTCCTGCCTCCATTGCGTTAGTACTCGCCACTGTAGTGTTCCGATTTAATAGGTAAACTAGCCCTAAAATTTACTTACGTAATGACGTTCGAACCTCAGGTTTGCAATCCATGATTACCATTTTCGATTAGTCATTGACATGATTAGGTATTTGTCATGGCAGATTAGGCAATTTTACCGCAACAAGAAAAAAATTGTTTCTTTTCACCCGAAGGGCAGAAAACAACAAATTCTTGGATATTAGGATAGTTCTTCTATACAGCGAAATGGAAAAAAAATGACAAGAATATTTGTGAAAACAGACACACAGACACGTCAATTTACAACGAACCTCTCTCTCCGTCGAGTTTAAAAAGAAATTTTAACAACTTTTCTCAATTTTTCACCGTATTGGTCCGGGTCCGCTGTGTAGAATAAACCATGTTGAAAATATATAGGTCACCAGTCATCACTAACAAGATCACTGGCGATAGAGTGCTGTACAGCAACTTACCCGGTTAGGGAACCACCACCTTACCTATTCCTGCCGCTATAGTGACTATCATGTCCGTCCCGGAGGGTAGCCGATAGACTTGCCTATTGTAGGCTTAAAAACCCCAGATCGACGCACCTGTAACATCCAAGATGTCTATGGGCCACGGTTATCTCTTACTGACCGCGTGCTTATTCGATGACTTCTCACAAAAAAGTTTTGAGTTACACATAATAAAGTATATATTTAACACACAAACATTTGTGTATTATATAATATTTAGTACCTTTATAACTGAGCTGTGCTTTGCTTTTAGTTTTTTTATACAACGACGTTTTCTAAAAGCGAAACCCGTGCATTTTAATTTTAATGAAAATCATTGGAGCCATTTCTAAGATTCAGAATAATTATATACAAGAATTGCTCATTGAAAGGAACCTACTACAATACTACTATTAGTTCAGTCATAAACTACTAGTTGGATTTTAATAAAATGAATATCTGAATATCGCCTCTGTGGTCTAGCGGTTCAGTTGTTAGACTTGACTGCATGAGGTTCCGGGTTCGAATCCCGGGTCTGGCAATAAAAAGAAAATTAGGTTTTTCCTATTTTCTAATTAAAAAATGTTGCTTGCCACCTATCACAGTGTCGGGCTTCGTATCTTCGGCTAGTCATGGGAGCCCTGGTTGTACCTCTGCCTATCCCTTCGGGGATATGGGCGCGAAGATGCTTGAATATCTGATCACCTCGAATTCTTAATGTACCTTTTAAAAAATATCGTCAAAATTGGTTCATTGTTGGTCGAGTAATTACGTACAAACATGCAAAAAAAAACAAATGTAAAGTACAACGAAGAAGTTTTTTTCCGAAGTCGGTTAAAAATAATGAGTAAAATAATTGTTCCAACAGCTGCTTACATGTGGTACGATGACCAAGAGGAAGACATTTTTTACACAACTTTGGCAACTATAGCTAAACATAGACACTATCTTAGCCAAAGCTCTCTAATTAGGTCTGCCAACTTAAACTAGATACAACCGACATACTAATTAAGTGAAACAAGCCTTGGTAAGTTCGGTTAAGTGGCTTCTAAGTTTGTTTTACTTCGAATAAACTTGCAGTACAAGCGAATTGTAGGAGAAAATATTTTAGAATGACATGTTTTTTTTTTATGTCAGAGTCCAGCGAACAAACACATGGGTCTCCTTATAGTGAGAGTCATCCGTGGCCTACATATACCATAGATGTTATAGGTGCGTTGCTATCCTGAATGGGATGTTAGGCCAAGTATACCGACACCAAATGTCCAAGTATACCGGCTACCCTACTCTACATTTTCTTGTTGACAAGCATAAATAAATAAATTAAGTAAAGAAATCATGGTTTTCGAGGAGTTTCTTTCGCAATTTCTTCTTCTGACTGGCTAGGTTTGGAAACGGTGGTAGTGTACAGTATTTCGAATTAAAATTAATCTACCTTTAAAATGATTTGTACTAAATTATGAAGCTTATTAACCGCCTCGTTGGTCGAGTGGCTAGCGTAGTACACTTAGAAAAATAATAGCGTTACACTCACCGGCACGGAAACTTGGCCAAACTCAAAACATGCGATAAAATGTTTTTAAGGGTGTCTAACTTTGTTCTTATCGTGTAGGTGGGTAGAAAAAATGTTTACGTTAATCTCAAGAGGGCAATTCACTCATTTGAAGTGCATTTTGTTCTGTGTTATTAAGTTTAGTTAAATCGTGTCATTTATCCGACGAAGTCGAAGTTTTTAATTGTGCTCTGAAAATTTTAAGTTTTGATTTGACAAAGACTTTTGTTGTTATTGTGGTTAATAAACACCAAAAGGCCCTATAGGATCCATAAAAATGCCTTTGTCACCAAGTCAGGTAGCACAGGCAGTGGCATTAGTCGAACAAGGTTTGACTCATCGTGAAGTGGCTATTGTCCTAAATGTGCCGCGTTCTTCGATGCAATATGCACTCAAACGGTATCAAGAGACTGGCCGCTACACCCGAAGACCAGGTAGTGGCGGTGTACGATGCATATCTGCTCGTGACGACCGCTTTATTG
>NJDD01000108.1:252217-330357 GCA_002245505.1 Calephelis nemesis | reverse complement strand
AGTTTCCGTGCCGGTGAGTGTATTATTCTAAGGTAGTACATCTAACTACATCGATCAACCGCGAGGCTCGGGTTCGATTCCCGACGGGGCTGGCATTTGTGAGATGAACATTTAGATGTCTGCATTTTTGGGTCTGGGTGTTTATTATATTTATTCTGGTACCACGAATAAACACGGGGAGTAGGTTTTGTATCACTTGTCCTGATGTTTGTAATAAAAACTTATAAGTCAAATTACTTGCCGATTATTGACATTTTACATGCCTGTGGAAATCGGGTAGGAATGCAAAACTACCATAACGTTGAAATGATCTGTTAATGGAACAAGAAGCTCGGTACAGGAACCCCTAAAATTTCCAATTTTACTCTATCGTGTTTGGGCTTATTCGACACGCCTTAAACAGTACTTCTCAGGCCTACTGCTGCTGTATAGGCAGTAGCCCTTACAAATAAAAGCTGGTCATAAAAAAAAACATTTTTATTAAAACTTATTTATAACATTCCTTTTTGCATGTCAGACCAGCTAATGGCCTAACAAAAGCTATTAAAGAACATAAAGAGTGGGCCACTCCAGCTATTACAGGACACCAGTGATGGCGCTTATTAAAAATGTGGCCTGAATATCAAATTGCTATCTTTCCATTGTAACGTACCCCAATAGTGCGCTAGGTCACCCTTGATTTCAAATTTCACACAGAGCAGCTTTCTATAGACTCTTTATAGCAGTCGTGACATGTAAAAACTTAAGAATTCTAAACTCAAACATTTTTTAATCATAATCATCTTAAAATAACTATTTTTGTTTGTTAAATATTCTATTAAACAATGACTTTTATGTTATACGAAAACTAATACGACGTCGAACTTCCTGAGGATAACAATTTTTATTTATATTTTATTCCACAAGGATATTTTAATTTCTTGAGGATAAGAAACAAATGTATTTTTTATAATATTGGAAGGCAAAGAAGCCGACGGATTTTTTGATGGTAAGAAATTCAAATTTAATGGCAGGCGGTGGATTCGTTACATCCCTAGGTCAAACGTATTCTATTTAATTAAAGCCTTAATTTTTGTAAGTTGCTCATAGTTTTTGAAAGTTTAGTGCAGCAAAAAATATTTATTGAAGACAAGAAACAAGCGATTAAACTTTGATCACAGGAAAATGTTATCGTGCCTTTAAACTTTGTAATTCTTTAAGCGTTATTTTTTTCGGTTTATATTTTGTAATATAACAAAAATCTCCTATTTACGATATTCGTATTGTAAATATCTTTCTAAACAACTTTTTACTATATGAATTTTGATGGAAGAGATATGTTATAGAAATAAGCATATATAAATTTATACACTGAACCTCTGTTTGCTTAACTGACTGGATAAGATTGGAAACAGTACTACTTTATGGTAGATGGAGCATAATTTATACAAAGTAAATATAATTTTAATAACACCTAATTGTATTGTTTTGTTATTTTTTATTGTATGTAAATGTAATTAATATAATATATTTGTTCACAACAATTAAGTAAAATATCTTCGCAGGTACGATTTTATATTTTTAAACAATTTTTTGACATACATATTCTGCAAATAAAAAAATGTTTTGGCTGTCATAAGGAACATAAATCCATTATTTACGTAGTTCTTTTAAACTCTGCATCCACTTTTGCATCTTATAAATGCAGATTAAATAAAATGTACGAAAAATAAAAACTCTGTTTGTTACTACACTGTGGTTCAAATGTTAAAAGAAGAGGAAAATTGTTACCCCGGGCACTTGCCCCATCTCTCTTTTGTTTATTTTTTATAAATAAATTCAGTTGTCACATCTCACATGATAAATAGCAAAACTGACACCAAAGTCATATGGCGGCTTCGGGCCACTTGTGCTCATGTTTGTTATTTCTCCGTTAAGGGGGCCAGTTTGAAATATGGCCATGATTTTTATGTGGAACTCTTAATTATGTTATTGTATTTTTTGGTGGCAAGTGCACAAGTGACATGTGTCGTGGTATACTTTTGTTGTTTTTACAATAGGCACATAATACACATAAGTGAGTTTTAGATTCGAGTTTTTTTAAACTTTTTTTACCAAAACTTTATTTCGGTCCAACTTGTTTTTTAATTGCACTTAATATAGCACAAATTTAAAAAAAAAAAATTAAAATCGCTACGTGGTAATGATATTGAAGTCGCTTTTGCAGCTTTTCTGGCCTTTTCCCCCGTGTTGGTCCGGGGTTCATTGCAGAATAGACCATCTGCCTTTCGGCCAGGCAGCTCGTAAAAGGCAAGCATAAGCTTACCGTCACTAACACCATGACATCTGACTAGGGGGTAGAGTTTCGCAGCGACTCACCCGGATTGGTACCTTATCTATTCCTGCCACCATAACGTCATGACGTGTTCCGGTTCGGAGGGTAATGTAGCCGGTGAACTTACTTTTGCTCTAGGCCTAAGATACCATCATCAGGTTGGCAACCCACCGGTACCATCTTTGGTGTCTTTAGGCGGCATAAACTTCTTACCTTCAGGAAATCCGTCTGCTTGTTTGCCTTCCAATATCATAAAAAATACTGATACCCATGACAAAAACTAAAAGGAAGTGGTTAGATAGACCATCTGCGTTTCTGCCAGGCATCTCGTAATAGGCTTTCTGTCACTAACACCGCGACATTCTGCTAGGTGGTAGAGTTTTGTAGCGACTCGTCCGGATTGGTACCGCTGCCTTGCCTATTCTTGACGCCATAACGTCAATGCTTGCCATTGACTTGTTTTGTTCGGAGGATAAGGTAGCCGGTAATTAAACTAACTTTTGCTCTAGGCCTAAGTTCGCGGCCCCAGGTTGGCAACGCACCATTACCAACTTTAGTGTCTGTAGGCGGCGTGAATTTCTTACCATAAGGAAATTCGTCTGCTTGTTTCCATTCCAATATCTTAAAAAAATAAGTAGTCTGTGTTATTTAAATATAGGTCATCTTCAATGGGATTTTCAAACAACATTAATTAAACCTGATGAGCAAATCATATGCTTGTATTATGGGTGTTAGTCAATTATAATACATAGAAATGTTTAAATATATATACGTACAAGAACAACTTTAGTATACACAAATAAAATTATTTAATTTGCAATTTCCCGCCAAAAATTGAAATTGCAGATTAAATAATTTTATTTGTATTTAAGTATATGTTTAAGCTAAGTAACGCATTCTTCTATTAAATTTAATGAACACTCAGACCCGGAAATACAGACACCTAAATGTTCACACATTGATGCCCCCGTCGGGAATCGTAAATCCTAGACCAACGAGGCGGGCAATCAATCAAGTTCTATCATTTTAAAGTGCAAAGAGAACATATTACATTCAAAAATACCTTTATGTAGATCTATAATAAGAGAAAGAATAATTATGCATTATTTAAAAAATGACAAAAACCTAAAAGCTAATACAGGTAACAAAGAATATCCACCCACTTGTAATGCACTTTCGTTCATGCAACGTTAATAATGTTGGTTCTTTGTCGACTGTGCCTAATATAAAAGAATATACAAAATATTTCATAAAGAATTGTTAGCTTATACTCACCGCTGATTTGTCATGAACCATTAAAATACAGACAGACAAACGCATTTGGATTTTCACTGATAAATAAATTATTAGCTTAATCTTCCATTTGCGAGTTCTTACATTTTTTCGGTTCCATTACAACGTTGCGCGGCCAATTTGAAAATATTGAATAAGTAATAAAAGCCTCTTTGAATATTAATGTAGAGAATCGTTAAATCCGCAGAAGTGCTTTTGGCCGATTCTGTTTTTTACTTACATCAAACTATTTATCACTGCATTGTATAAAACAAAGTCGATACCTCTGTTCCTACGTCCCTGTGTCCTTTTGTGTGCTTAAATCTTTAAAACTACATAACGGATTTTGATGCGGTTTTTTTAATAGATAAAGTGGTTGAAGAGGAAGGTTTACATTTATTTTTCATAACCGTGCGCCGGGGCGGGTCGCTAGTAATTTTACAATTTATATTAATATTTATTATCTCTATTTTATTTTCTTATAGATCGCCCCCGTAGACTAGCGATCTGGTGTTAGACTTGAAAACTTGAATCCAGGATACATTTAACGAATCGGGTAATAAACAGTTAATGTGTTTTTTTCAATTTTATAATAAAAACAAAGTCTTGAATATAGCCCGGTTGGCTGATAACTTGTGTCATTTTGAGACTTAATGTCTTCAACTAGTCGTGAGTGCTCTGGTTACCTCGGGCTACGTCTTAAGAAATACAGGCGTGATATTGTTTATTTATTAATAAAAAATACTGATGCATATTAAGATTAAGATATTATAATACATACGATTAAGATATAATAAGTAAAGTATAAGTACGTTCCGTAACGATTTTAATTTTCATGGCATTTAATTTTTGTCATCAATCTTCTTAATCTTAATATATATAAATCTCGTGTCACAATGTTTGTTCTTAATGAACTCCTAAACCACTTAACCGATTATAATAAAATTCGCATACCATGTGCAGTTCGATCCAACTTGAGAGATAGGAAAGCTTATATCTCAATTTATGGTAAAAAATTACCATCCGAGCGCAGCCGGAACGGGCAGCTAGTATAATATATAAATCTCCTGTCACGATGTTTGTCCGCGATGGATTCCTAAATTACATAACCGATTTTAAATTAAATTGGCACACCGTGAGCAGTCTGGTCCAACTTGAGATATAGGAAAGCTTACATTTTAATTTATGATAAAAAAAATACCATCCGAGCGAAGCCGGAACAGGCAGCTAGTTTTGTTATATAATATTATCTATTATATTATTATTTTATATTTGATATTTATTACGGTATAATATAATATACGGTATTTATTTTATATTCGACACTTAGAGCTTAGACACTTAGAGCTTGATTTTTGTATGAGTTACTTGCCTCAAGTATATTTAGTAATAGGTACATTTACGTACTCGTTTGTGTGTCCAAAACCAAAAGCTTATCTGCCAAGAGCAGCCATGTTATTTGATTAGAAATTATTTCAAATAATTTTAATTTTAAAAGTAAGGTACATTTATAAAACTACACTAATTTTTGTCGTACGCAAACTTACATGAACCAAATATTCCAAATAAGTTTTGATATACCAAAACACATATTTGTTTCGCCATTTCGCATAAATATTGGCATATATATGTGGCAGTTAAAGTGAGCATATTTAGAGAATTCAGAATTAAGAAAAAGTATATAATCGGTAGGCTGCGGTACGAGAACTCTCACGACTAGCCGAAAACACTGAGTCCCACAGTCTGATAGGTGGTAAGCCTATCGCCAATCCAGGACAAATCCATTCCCAGTCAACGTTTTTGTTATTGGAAAAATTAAAAAAAACTCATTTTTTGCTTGTCTGACCCGGGAATCGAACCCAGGACCTCGTGGTTCGTACAGTTTAACACCGAGCCGCTACACATAAAATTAAAAACTACTTAAAAAAAATTAAAATGTTTCGATTTTCGTTCGACAAAAATGTTTTCAGCTCTACGTTTTAATCTAAGGTACTTTACCAGCAAGCAGTTAATGTATTATGACGAATTACCTATGTTTTCGCACATGGGGTGAGTTTGAGGATGAAATATTTTCAGTTGCGATTTAGTTTTCTTTTCGGATTTCAAGAGGGTTTTTGAAGGTTTTTAGCAGGAAGCAAATCTGTTGTTTTCACAGAAAGAAGATAAAAACAGACGAATTTTCTAACGGCAAGAATTGAACGTCTTCTATAGATACAAAAGATGTTAATGTATGTATGCATGTATGATGTAATATATACACATACACACAACACATACACACTCACACACAACACACACACACGTTTTGTTTCGGGGTTTAGAAAATAGTTGGAGTTGGTTTTTGCAATTTTACTACGCTTACTTATTATTATGTCATCATATAAAACCTTTTTTTATTAACAAAAGATATATCAAAAAACTCAAACAGGAAGTCCTAATGTGTTTTAATTGTTATTTAAACAGCAAAATCATCTCCTATTGTTAACTACTTGGATTTACCGTTATTAATACAACTCTCATAACAATGTAATCTTCAGAAACAGTAGTAAAGAATCTGTCATTATTGACGTCTTTCTGCGGTTTGCTACTAAGGACTTGTTTGTGCATTTGTCAGTTACGATGTAAGTCGTCAATCCTTTTGTGTCAAAATGTTTGCCGAAATTCTGAACGCAGCGGGTGATATTTTTTGCGAGGTACTGCCTTGCTTAGCTTCTTGAATTCTGAACATACAAAATTCGCCTTTGTGGTCCAGTGGTACAGCGTCGGACTCAACTTATTGAGGTCTTGGATTCGATTTTGGAGTCGGGCAACTAATAAACTAGAAAATGTTTTCAATTTATTATCGTATCTTCACGCCTATATTCCCAAACTGGTAGGCAGAGGCACAACCAGGGCACCCACGATTAGCCGAAGCAACATTTTTTTATATTTTTAAATGAAGAAACACTTGTACTATTTTACGTATCACTTATAATTTATTATTTTATAAATAGCCTACCGGTTTCGCTTATGACAGCATAATTAGGCCTAGAACTTAAACTACTAAACAATATTTTTGATTAATAAACATAAATTCATTTCATAGTGGGTAGATAAAAAAAACCTTTAATACTTTTTTGTATCTACCCAAATGGAAAAACCCCAATTTTCTTTTTGTTGCCCGACCTGGGATACGAACCTCATGCAATCAAGCCAACAACTGAACCGCTAGACCACAGAGGCGATCAATTTATAAGATAAAAATAAAGTTGCCCGGGATTGGTTATGTGCCCGGTTGACGATAGGCTTGCTACTTTCACATTATGGGAATTAGTGTCTTCGGTTGGTCGTGGGCGCTCTGGTTGAGTCTCTGCCTATCTCTTGGGGTATATGGGTGTTCCTTCATGAGGTCCCGGGTTTGATTCCCGGGTCGGGAAACAAATAGAAAGGGTGGTTTGTCCAATTTTCTAATAAAAAATGTTGCTCTTAAAAAAAATGGCCCATATCCCTAAAGAGGTAAACAGAGCCATAACCAGGGCACCATATTTATTAGAAAAATGTAAAAACCACATTTTCTATTTATCGCCCGACCCGGGAATCGAACCCGGGACCTCATGAAGTTAAATCCAACCCCTGGACCGCTAGACCACAGACGCGATTTTTTAATTAGATTTTTCAAAACAGAATATGATACATAATATGTAATAAATACTAATACATAATACTATTACTACTATTAACTGGTAGTAGAATGCAGTGCTGCAATCTGTCCGTATAGGGATCAACCACCTTACATATTCCTGTCGCCATAACGACATTGTCTCGTCTAGAGGGTAGGGTAACCGCAAGACTTGCAAAATAGGCCTAATATCTTGACCGCAGGGTAGCAACGTACATTTAACATCTATGGTGTCTATAGGCCGCGGTGGTCTCTTGTTTCAGGAGAACCGTGTGTTCACTGACCTATTACATCAGAAAAAATCAATGTCCCAAATGAATATGATGTCACCCTCAAAATATCTAGAAGTAGACCTTTGAGAAAAAATAATTGACAACAAATTTTTATATGTACTAATAGTTCACAAATTTCTTTAAAGTAGTGGTCGCCCATTGGTCGAAATTCGACCATAATAAATTTTTATATGTTGTTGATAAAAACGCCATGTTCATTTCTAAAAACCGACGACTTTGTTTCCAAACTTTTTTGTGCGCCATCTGCGATCTTTTATCGTTATCATCAATATATTTGTTTGTGTGTTTCAAATGCATGGTAGTGTGGGTAATGTTTTATTTATTGATTTAATTAATTAGTGTGCTTTTTAAACATTATTATTGAAAAATATTAGCGTTCTGCACTTCTCCTACACATAAACTATAAGTGTGTTCCATGTGTGTGAGTATTTCATACTCCGTTTGTGCAATTTTAGTAAAAAAGGGTCCAAAGTTTTGGCATCACGTATTTACATAAAGATAAGTATTGAAACATAAACACGATTCAGTAATAATCTTAAACTCGTAAACTTGTACAAATAACACTCTTTTTTCATTAGTTTCAGTTGAATATATTCTAAAAAAAATGTGAGTAATCCCTATAAACTCATTGAATTGAGTATGAGCTCTGTTTTTTATACTTTTTGTTACTTGGTCACACTGGCATGACGAGGTAAATAGAAAAATAATTTGTTGATTTTTGCAACTTTAAATTCCAAAAAGCATTTCACTAAAGAAAAATACGTAGCATAATATATCAAGAAATTTATAATAATTAGTCATCAACTAGTACAACCGGGGCCTCAACTTCTGCCTATTTATATGGGGATAGGGGTTTTAACGGCTGAACCGATTTGACTGATATTGCTTTTGAATTATTTGTTAAGTCCAGAGAAGGTTTCACAAATAAAAAAAGGTAAGAAACTTGGTGGAAATTAGGAAAAAAATATTTTTTCACATACAAACTAAACGAGTAGAACGAAGTTTGCCGGTACAGATAGCATTTGATAAATAAATACTACACACAAATGTTTCTTAAAAAAATATCTATACAAGAGAATCCATATTGTAACCTTAAATTTAAGAGCAGTAAAATTACAAAAACTCGATTTCAATTTTATAACCACATTCTGAAGTACACAACAGATATGCACAATTAAATATAATTCAAAAACCACTTTTCTTTTATACACTTTATAAGAGTTGGTTTATAATATACTAGCTGCGCCCCGCGGTTTCACCCGCGTAAGTCCCAATCCCGCGGGAACTCCGGGATAAAAAGTAGTCTATATGTTATTCTGGGTCTTCAGCTACCTACATACTAAATTTCATCGTAATCGGCTTTGTAGTTTTTGCGTGAAAGAGTAACAAACATTCATACATCCATACATACAAACTTTCGCATTTATAATATTAATAGGATTCAAGGATGGATTTGACAGTTATCTATCTGCACTTCAAGTGTTAGAACTTGCAAATTCAAGTGGTCAACATGGAAGTTCACACTCGAATCACGGAGACCTAATGAATTCGTACTTCCTCCGATCACATCTGTCTGTTTTTGTCGTGGCCGTTTTCAGCCCTTCATAGAAAAGCAATCGCGTAGTCGTAAACGTTAAGGGCCTTCCAGTGCCCCCTGGGGGCTTCTAAAGGTACTACGATGTTCTTGACACTACCAGAAAAAGTTGGACCCTAATCCGGGACAGCCGTCGGGGGTGTTATAAGGATAGCAAAAAGCGTAATTTAAAGCTGACTTATGTTTCGAATTAAAATGAAGTTGCTTCCGTTTTATATATTCAACGATGTTGTATCTTTTATTGAATAGTTACTGAATTTTTAAGAACGTGAAGTTTATTTGCAAACATTTTTGCATTTCTATCTTTAAATATTAAAAATCTAAAGACAGTAACAGATACTCGTGTATATGTATACGAGGATCTGTTAATGTCTAGTTTTTGGGATTAGCGTTAGCATTTGCCAATTTTATTCATTCATTCAAATTGAAATTTTCATCAAGGTACCCGATTTCACAAAATCAGCTTTTAAATTTGTCAAAATTTGTCATAACTCTTCAAAGGAAGTCATGTCGGTGCCTTGAGTAAGGTGGTGGTCTCATTCCTCAAGCTCATTTATTGATGTTTGGCGGGAACGAGGAAATGCCTACACTATTTATGTGATTTTTTAATTTGTGCACATTCACTGCTATGTCCCTACAGACGTTAAAATCCAACATAATTTAGGCACAGTAAAACTGTAAAAAACCGACTTCGATTACAATAACTATTATTTGTAACGGCCATATTAATAACTTGTCTAATGTAGGAGCTAGTGCTATTTTTAATCTGTTGCCAGTCAATCACATTATTTTTCAATAACTACCTTAGAAAAATATCTAACCAACAAGATAATAGTAGACTTATCTCTACCTATAGATAGTTTATTAATATTGGCAATACACAAAAATTGAGTATTTTTTCGATTTCTCTGGGGTTTCAACACTGGATTCAGACGTCTCATTGCTACCAGTTAGCAATGACGTCAATAGCTACCAAAGACTATCTCGATTAAGCTCAATCAAACGAAAAATCAAAAAATCAAACTACTAACTAGCAACTTGATATTAGTGAACACTGACATCATATCCTTTAACAACTATTATTCATTACTTGTCCAGAATCGTTTCAATCCGGGAAATGTCAGGGTACTATCTGTAAGGTTGCTATCGAAGCTCGATTCATGTAATATTGGAAATTGGAATCGAGTATATAATTTAAGGTAGTATTGAACACAATACTAGCGACTTATTAACTCGTGTTGGTCTCTTATTAACTCGGAATAGACCAGCCTTCCTTCCAGACAGCTCGTAATAGACGAGCATAGGCTTACTGTCACTAACACCGTAACTTCTGGTGGTAGAGTTTCGCAGGTTTCCGAATTGGTACCACCGCCTTATTTATTCCTGCCGCCATAACATCAGCACTTGCCGTTGACGTGTTCCGTTTCGGAGGATAAGGTAGCCGGGACATTTACTTTTGCACGAGGTCTAACATCCCGGCTTCAGGTTGGCAACGCACCATTATCAGTTTTTTTACCACTAGGAAATCAGTCTGCTTGTTTGCCTTCCAATATCATAAAAAAATAAACAAATGTTCCTGGACAAATTACACAAATTCAATATAACACCAAATAAGCAAATTATATGCTGTATTATGGGTGTTAGTCAGCAATTACATTACATAGAGATACTAATTACTATTATCCGTATATGATGTTTATAATAATGAATTTGGAAGTTGCTAGATCGGTATGTGAACAACATGACACTTGACACTCCATACTTTCTGCTTCTCCTCTGTAACTTGACATGAAGATATTTGTAGATTAAAGGATAGCGCCCATTTGGACGGGCCGGGATGGGGCGCATCGCAACGCAATAATCTGCCTATATCGCTTGCATACATTTCGTATGGAGCAACGTCCACTGCGTCGGGGCACCCCGCGCGCATGCCCCGATGTGGCCTACTGTGACCAAAAATCACTATCAAGAATAGAGCACTAATGGCATTTTAACGCTAAAGTTTCGTATGACATTACTTTCCATACTTGAAGATTCGTACGACAACTACTATAGGCGCCACTTTCAATATTTCTTTTTATGTTATAGGAAGGCAAATAAGCAGTCGGATTTCCTGATGGTAAGAAATTCACGCCGCTTAGAGACACCAAAGATGGTAATGGTGCTTTGCCAACCTGAGGTCAGGATGTTAGGACTCGAGCAAAAGTAAGTTTACCGGCTACCTTACCTTCCGAACCGGAACACGTCATGACGTTATGGCGGCAGGAATAGGTAAGGCGATGGTACCAATCCGGGAGAAAAAATTATATTTGACAATTTTAAGTTCGCTTCGAATTGCCTCTCTATTTTGTTGCTCTTCTCTTTGGTAATGAGTAACAAAAATTCGCCGATGCGATGCGGCCCGGCCCGCGTCAGTGTGCGTTGCAATGTGATGCCCTGACCCGTCACGCTCTACCCCGTCAACAGTGGGCGCTATCCTTAAAGCCTGGTAAATCATTATAATAGAATTTTACAAAGAGCCGACGATGGAAATGGCTATAGCTTACTTAGTATTTGGTCCAAGCATGATAATGATAATCTAATTATAATGCTTGATCCAGTTTCCATTGTTCTGTTAAAGGAAATCAGGATATGAAGACAATATGCAAATTTTCTTACGTATTAGAAATATGCCGCTGAGGGATTTGAATTAGGATTAGAATTTAAATTGGCTTAGACTTTATTAGATTGACTTTACGTGATGGATCATCATCATTATCATCAGAAGTTTTTCCCCTTGTTGTGGTGGTGGTCCCCAGGTGGTCTATTCTGCAAAGAAACCCGGATGGGCTTCTTTGCAGAATAGACCACCTGCTTTCCTGTACTAGGCAGTTCGTAAAAGACGAGCAAAGGGTGATCGTCACTAACATATGATATCTGACTAGGTAGTAGAGTTTTGCAGCGACTATGATTGGTACTACTACCTTGCCTATTCCTGCTGCCAGTCAGTGATATGCTATCGTTCGAAAAAAGAAAGAAAAAGAAAATATCTTCACGCCAATGTCCCCGAAGAGGTAGGCAGAGGCACAACCAGGGCACCCACGACTAGCCAAAGACACAATGTGATAGGTGGCAAACCTATCACATTGTGTCAACTTATCATCAATATATTTGTTTGTGTGTTTCAAATGCATGGTAGTGTGGGTAATGTTTTATTTATTGATTTAATTAATTAGTGTGCTTTTTAAACATTATTATTGAAAAATATTAGCGTTCTGCACTTCTCCTACACATAAACTATAAGTGTGTTCCATGTGTGTGAGTATTTCATACTCCGTTTGCGCAATTTTAGTAAAAAAGGGTCCAAAGTTTTGGCATCACGTATTTACATAAAGATAAGTATTGAAACATAAACACGATTCAGTAATAATCATAAACTCGTAAACTTGTACAAATAACACTCTTTTTTTATTAGTTTCAATTGAATATATTCTAAAAAAATGTGAGTAATAAATAAAAACTCATTGAATTGAGTATGAGCTCTGTTTTTTCTAAATTTTATACTTTTTGTTACTTGGTCACACTGGCAGTTTTACTGCTCTTAATTATTTTGGAATATTTTTGTGTACGTACCTACTTACTTAATTTTTGCATGTATCCTTTTTATGCGCTTTTGCAGTATGGTCGAATTTCTATAAGTGAATTACCATTGTTGTTTGTATTTAAGTCACTTTTTAACCAACTCCAGCCAAAAGGAGGAAGTTCTAAATTCGAAATATCTCATATTTTTTTTGTTATGCGGTTACTCGGTCAGTAGCCAATCGACGTCTATGGCTCTTTTTTAGTAATAGGGTGGTTTGATGGCTAGTGATTCCGAGGTAGTCCCGCATTAATTTTATTATGATCCGAGTAGTGGTTTTTGAGTTATACTACACAGTGCATGTTTTTTACACACATAATACAAAAACGAAGTCGTAAGTAAAAACTTTAATAAATGACGTTAAAAAATTTGCGAGACTATTTCGAAAACATTTGCTATCTTTCGAAAACTAAATTATATTTGGTCATCGCGGCATGGTACCTAATGAAAATGTTAAAGTCGGTTTTTGCAATTTTTCGCTGTTATTATTGATAAGGTTGGTAATAACAATATAGCGACGTTACTATATATTTATGACACTAACTATAACAAAATATTGCTAACATTTGTTTTTTTTTATGATATAGGAAGGCAAACAAGCAGACGGATTTCCTGATGGTAAGAAATTCACGCCGCCTAGAAACACCAACGGTGTTAATGGTGCGTTGCCAACCTGAGGTCGGGATGTTAGGCCTCGAGCAAAAGTAAGTTTACCGGCTACCTTGCCCTCCGATACGGAACACGTTACGACGTTATGGCGGCAGGAATAGGCAAGGCGATGGTACCAATCCGGGCGAGTCGCTGCAAAACTCTACCACCTAGTCAGATGTCACGGTGTTAGTGACGGTAAGCCTATGCTCACCTTTTACGAGCTGCCTGGCAAGGAAGGCAGATGGTCTATTCTGCAAAGGAGCCCGGACCAACACGGGGAAAACGTACCTATTAAGATATGAATAATGAAAATTTTTCTACACAAAATAGGCGAGTGATTGTCGAAAAGTCCGCTATACCTAAACTACTATAGACTATATACCTACTTTATACTATAGACTATAGACCATCTATCTTTCTTCTAGGCAGCTCGAAAAAGGCATGAGCTGGTTAAAATATAGGTCATCACTGGTGGTAGAGTGCTGTGCCGTAATTTGCCTAGGTAGGGATCAAGCACCTTAAATATTCCTGCTACCATACTTCTTTTAATAATATTTATATCCCTCTTTTATTTTTATTATTGTTTTCATTTCTAACTATACAATAAAAAACCGAACAACAAATATTTTTTTTGTAGTATAGTGGATAAAAATACAAAAAATATTGTTTTGCATTTACATTTATGCTATCTTAATAAACAGATATTTCTAAGGAAAAAACCTTCGAGGTCTTCATGAGATAAGTGCTTGTTCATGGTCTTACCACTTAAGAAATTAGTATGAAATATTTAAAAAAATGGTAGTGCCTAATATTATTCGGCATGGCTATATTAAGGTTATTGATAATATATCTTATAAAACAATATCTGAGTTTGAAGTCTCTAGGCAGGGTGGGCGTGGCCAGAGGTGGGCGGAGCGTAGGCGGTCCCTCTGAGACCTCCCAGAGCACTCTGACACTCTGGAGAGGCCTCAACTTGTTTGTTGTTGAAATTATTCTGAAATGAGTAATATGTTCTGGTCCAGATGTTGGGAAACAAAGTTAGCGTTTAAAACACTTATTGTGTAATGTATCCCATATCTCCTCATTTCTGTGACATGTGAATATCTCTGACAAAGCTTTTCCAGGACGGTATGATTTGGTATTTTTCTTTAAAAGTGCTACTTCTTCCAGCTAAGTAAGCTGCCATCTTAGACTCTACCTAAACTATTCAATAGGTGGGTTTCCAAACCGTACATAAAAAGTATACTAAAAAGGTAAATTTGGAAAAAACACGCTTTAATTTTACTTCCTAAGACAATATTCTATGATCCCTGAAACTGAGCTACATACCTACATAAAAATATAGTGAAGATCTTATTTTTTAGGTACGTGCTGAAATTAAGCACTTCTTAAAAGGAATTAAAAGTAAATTATATTTACTAATATAACTTAACTTATGGGCGTTCTTAAAGATGTGAATTAATATTTAATCTACAATAAGTCACGAGTTTGCTAAAACGATATAACGATTTGCAACAGATCGATTGTGTTGGTTTCACTGTTTTACATATACCTGTCACTATAACGTCAGTTATCGCTATTGTCGTGTTCCGTACTGGAAAGCAGGGTAACAATACGACTTGGACAGGTGGCGTAAACGCACCGTAAGATCTTTGGTGTCTGCCATCAGAAGAGCTGCCTGTCTGTTAGTAACAATATAAACATATTAATGTAGGTACTTATCTATGTATCTATTACTACATTCATGTTAAGGTATCAAAATTTAACATTATGTAACATCAGTGCTGGTCACTGTTACGTTGCAGTCAAGAGAGTGTTGGAATGGGTTAAACTTGCATACACAGGAGCTCCATCGTCATCTTTGGTGTTTTAAACGACGTAGGTATATTTTATACAATCAGAAAAACTGGCCCTTCTGCTGCTTATTATAGGTAATTTGTATTTATTTTACTAAAGAGAAGCCTTAACTAGCGTTTTAACTGACTTGAAAAAAGAAGGAAGTTATGTGTTCGACTACTATATTTTTTATGTATGCAATTTATTTTTTATTTCAATGATTTTAAGAGTCAGAGGGGATTCAATTTTAAAGAAGTATCTATCTTTACGTCAACATCCCCGTAGTGGTAGGCAGAGACACAACCAGGGCACCCTTGACTAGCCGAAGACACTTAGTCCCAAAATGTGATAAGCGGCAACGTTATTTTTGTAAGAAAATTGAAAAGGTGTAATTTAGGTTAGGTTAGTCGTAGTACTGGATAAGTACCACCTTACCTATTCCTGCCGCCATACCGTCAGTGCAGTGTTCCGGTTCGGAGGGTAAGGTAGCCGGCAAAGTTACTTAACATCCCGGCTTCAGGTTGGCAACGCATAATTACTATCTTTGATGTATCGTGTGATATCGGCGTGAATTTCTTACCATCAGGAAATCCGTCTGCTTATAATTTGTCTTGCAATATAATAAAAAAACATATTTTCTCTATAGTGTCTGGAAATTGAACCTGAGATATTATGAAATCAAGTCCAACACTGAAGCGCTAGACCACAGAGCTAGAGTCATTACTTTGAATTAATCAAAATGATATGAATTGTTATAAACAGTAGCGAAGAATCTTTAAAATTTAAGTAAAAACATATTTTAGATTAAATTTATAACCTTACAACCACTAATTTCTTTTAAAAGGGGTACCTACTGGCGTACAAGTGAAGTTGGGGGATAAACATGTTTATGTTTAAAAAAAGTAGCACTTGGACACTATTGTTATTTTATAAGTAACTAGCCGAACTGGCGAACTTCGTATAGCTGGAAATTATCAGTTACTAACATTTGCATGGAATAAAGTATTGTTTTTTCCTATTTTCCCTGCATTTTTCCCGGAATTTCTCTTTACTTGAACCTTCTCCTGAAAAAAACCAACAACAAAAAGAATTAGCAAAATTGATCCATCCTTTCAGATAGAACGCGAAATGGAGATATTTTTATATAGGTAGGTATATAGATAGATTTACTGCTGTGGAAAAAAATAAAATAAAATAGTCATTTAACCTAAATAATAATTCAACTAACAACAATTAATTAAATACTGATCCTACCTTATTCCTGCCGCCATAATGACAATGTCATGTTCCGGTCTGGAGGGTAGGGTAGCCGGTAGACTTTCAATACAATAAACCTTCAATCCTAGTTTCAGGTCAGCAACGCACCTATAACATCGATAGTGTTTATAAAGACCGAGGTAGTCTTACCATCAGGATAGTCGTGTGGCTATTCGCTGACTTGTCACAAAATAAAATTACTGTATGCGTTGTACTGCAACTGGTCCGGGTAGGATCACCAACAAGACCACTAGTGGTAGACTGTTAAGCAACTTGCCCAGCTAAGGATCCACCGCCTTACCTATTTCTGCCACCATAATGACAATGTCCTGGTCCGGTCTTGAGGGTACTTGCATAATAGGACCAATATCCCGGCTATCAGTTACATCTATGGTGTCTATTATGTAAGATGGTAAGAGACCATTGTTATGGTCTCTTACCATCTGAAAGTCGTTTTCTTGTTTGCAAATGAAAAAAGATGACTATCTCTGGAAAAAATGGTACCATCGCCTTAATTTTTTTGTTTTTCCATAGTCAGTGCTTGCCATTGTCTTGTTCCACGTTGGAGGGTAAAGTGCTATAAATTCGCACACGAAACATAGGTATCTAGTATGTCATGCTACCGCCTTATTCTTTCTTTTAGGATTACCGTCAGTACTTTTCACTCTCACATCACTACATAGCATAAAACAAAGTCGCTTCTTCTCTTCCAATATCCCTTACTATGCTTAAATCTTTAAAACTACGCAACGGATTTTGATGCAGTTTTTTTAATAGATAAAGTGATTGAAGAGGAAGGTTTACATGTATATTTCATAACCGCGCAAAGCCGAGACCGGCCGTTAGTTAACCTAGTGTTTAAACAGGTTCAAGCTTGAGTCTAGATATCAGGATTTTTTTTATAGATTAAGAAGGGCGATTCTAAACCTTATTTATCAAAACGAAAAGGTGGCGAATGATTTCGCGTCAATCAAAACACGTACCTACATGAAGCAAAAAAACTACTTACCTATCAGAATTTTTAACTTAATTATTACTTTTTTTGGAAATAGAAAACAAAACCATCACTTTCACCTACTTTTTACAATCAGTCTGAAATTCCTCCCTAGAACGAATTTTTCATTAGAATTCAATTCAGAAATTTATAAAAAAAAGTAGCTTCACGCCCATATCTCCGAAGAGGTAGGCAGAGGCACAACCAGGGCACCCACGACTATCCGAAGATACTAAGTCCCACAATGTGATAGGTGGCAAGCCTATCGTCAACCGGGCACATATCCTATGCCGAGCAACCTTTTTTTTTATTAGAAATCAAATCGGAAAAACCGAATTTTTTTTATGTTGCCCGACCCGGGATTCGAACCCGGGGCCTCTTGCAGTCAAGTCCAACAACTGAACCGCTAGACCGCAGAGGCGACAGAGGTTTATAGAAGGAGAGTTAATGACTGCAAAGAAGCATTGCATTTGCTCCCTAGCTCTTGTTATTGCAGATCTCTATGAGCAATGCCTGTAGCCTTTTTAACACCTTAGCCTCACCTTTTCCTGTTTAAAATCTAAAGGCAACTAGTCATATCTAAATGGAAGAGTACTACGCAGTAGCTCGCTCAGATAAGTACCAGTGCTTCTATTGCTAAAACCATACCCACTAATACCAGGGTTAGTGTTTCGGCCGAATAAGTTGGTAAGCTTGGGTAAGTCAGTTCTCTTCATGCCCATATCCTGGAAGAGGTTGGCAGAGGTACAACCAGGGCATTAACGACTAGCCGAAAACGTTAAATCTCACCATGCGATAGGTCGCAAGCCTATCGCCAACCTGGCACACAACCAATGCCGAGCTTTTTGTTGTAATAAAATTGGAAAAAGGTAAACTTAAATATGTTTTTACAAATTAACGCTTATATTTCACAAACAAATAATTTACATTATTATATATTTATAATACAACGGTGGACAGGGATCCAGGGCCTTACGTATTCCTGTCGCCATAACAACTTGTCATATTCCAGCCTGGAGGTGTCTACGGTGTCTATAGGTACGCGAGCGCTATATCTTACTAACAGGTAGGAATAACTAAGGCAATGGGGTACCTACCTACCTACCCAGGAAAGTAACTACACTGCTGTCAGTGCTCTTTTTATTCTTGCATATATCTACACATATATTCCTCTTACAAGTTACCAGACAGAAAAACCGATAAACAGTAAATGATGGCCCGTGAGATTTGGGAAGTTTTTTTGTATAGAAGAAAATTTTGTATGTAACGTGCACCTACGCAAAAACATTGAATTTTTAGAGTTGATAGTACCTGTCCAGTTTCATTAGTGAAGTCAGACAAAGTGGTAGAGGCTTACGAGGATTCAGCACGATGGTAATCACCACCTACATTCTTGCTGCCATAAGGTAAGTTTCAGTGGTAAAAAGTGATAAAACGTGTTCTCTGGGATCGACAATTAATAACCTAAAGTTTTCTTCAAAATATTTATATAGTACTTAATTAAAGAATGCTTTGAGTTTGAATTTGGAATATCTCAAACGTCCCTCAGGATCACTGAATATATTAATTTGTAAAGTTTAAATCACGTAACCCGTTAAACTCTACATACCACGGTAATAATTAATGTTGCGACAAAACCTCATCTCACAAGTAGTTAAAGTCAATTCCCACTGAAATTTCATCATCGTCAATCTAACTCGGTTTAATAAGTAATCCTTGCGCTGTGGGCCGTCCCAAAGAGGCTGGCTGGTCCAGCGAGATATCACACATCTCATTTTCCTCCATCTCTTACCCGCGCACTCGTTTAGCGGTCTCTACGGGAAACTCGCTCCCGGCCCTCCATTACTATTGAACACGCCGCGGAATACACACCACACGTATAACGTTCCATTTTTAAAAATCGAACACATTCTAAATTTAATTTTAAAATAATAAAAGAATGTGTTTTCAAATTTGGAATATTAATGGAAGGTGTGATAAGTGGCGCCACCTGTGCCAGTGTCGTCGTCCCGCTCGTGAGACGAGGGCGTGTCCCAGGGGCACCTCCCACAGTCCGCGGGGACGGGGGCACCGCAATGCTGAAGCACTCGGCGGTGCGCTCCCGCGACGCTTGTTAGTGTTCCGCAAATCCACAGCGGGATCGCCCGTACTACCGGGACTCTATCCCTAAACGCTCATACGATAACACAGAGCCGCCTACCGGAGAACGAAACAAATTACAAACATAGCACTGAAATTATTTGTGGTTCTTTTTCGATGTAGAGTTTAATCGTGCGTTTATATTTTCGAATAAATTAGAGTTCTATCTAACTTTTGAGCAGTAATTTTAATATATTTGTGATTTTTGGAAGTTTTAAATTGAATTTAGTTTTTGAAATCTTCGTTATTTTCCGCGGGTGTTCGTGCGCTTTCGGGCGCGTGTTTCGGGCGTCCGGTGGTGATTCGCGATTCGGTCGGACGAGTTAAACGCGGCGGCGGGCGGGTATACGAGCTCGCCGTGGCCGCCGCTGGAACTAGACCCCGTGGGATGGGGCCGGAAACTCTATCCGTCCGGCGCGCCGAGATCATCAGGTAAATATTTTTCTTTGAACTCTTTACTTTTAAACGATGATTTGCAGTCGGGACTACTAGTGTACTGAGGGTAGTTGAGTCTCAGGAATTAGGGTATTTGCATGAAAAGTATTATGAATGTGAAGAAAACTAGGTAGATCTGTAAAAATCATGACTCTTGCTACGCTACTCCGTACAACTGACTTGATGTGACGATATCTACTTTCTATATATATATATTTTCTTATTAGGTGTTTAATATTATAACGTTTGAATAAAATGATACTTATTGGCAGAGAAATATATTTTATTGTATTAAGTTTCCTTTATTAAACAGACAAACGGACAACAATTTTTATGACTATTGTTGGTTTTTTAAAAAATATTTTGTATTCAGATAGGTACGCTTTTATTACCATTTTTTATTTTATTTCACAAACTTATAAATAATGTAAAAATGAGCTACTTAATTTTAATTTGATAAAGATTTAATTTAAAGACATTTAAATTTTTATTTATTTTTAACTTTACATCGCCTACTGTATAAGCCCTAACTGCGTAAGTCCCTTACTAGGTACAATTTTTCATAATTATTTACAAATTCTGTTTAATGTTTTTTCAAGATGAGAAAAGATGATTTATGTTTATTTTTTCTTTGGCTCTTTATGTAAAGAACAACAAAAACTAAAAATATAACTAATTAATTCAAAAAATTAAAAGTGTCGAAAAATTTGGAGTAATGTACTCTATGTGTCAAATAAATTTAGTTTTATAGTGCACCTGTACTTTTCCACAACAGTTTTATTTATCGTTAGTAACTAACAACAATACACTTAACGTAGGTATAGACTACGGCAGTTCAACTAAAATAGCTCTCGCTTGTAATACTATTTTTTCAAAACGATTTGCATAAGAGACTTTTCTATTATCCTGCCTTATTATCCTTAAAACGAGTGGAGTTTTTATCAGTGTTGCGTGCAAACTTTCAAGTATTTATATACCTGTACTATAAACGGTTTGTCTTGGTATAAAACGTTAATTTTAAAACTTTTTGACATTAACAAAAACTATTCTTTTGGTTTAACATTTTTGACATAATATGCATATATATTATTACCTACACGAATACCTATCTTCTTTTAAAAAAATACACGTCATCGTAAATACACTAAAAACAGTATTGGGGTGTTACAAACTGAAATTTCAAGCAATTTTATTAAGTTTACTTATCAATCAACCCTCAGAACAGGAACATAATTTTATATATACTTTAATATTTTATATTCTGTTATACAAAAATCTACAAAATACACGTTTATGTAAAAAATATACTGTACTTGCTACTCAAAAAAATATTATCTAGTACTTGATGTGACATTTTCATTAGGTACTACAGTAACAATTATTAAGCTTAATAAAATTGTGAAACTGTCAAAGGCATTCTAGTGTTAAGTTTTAAATATTAAATTAATTGTATTATCGTTTTGGTATCTAATAATAAAAAATAATTACCCCTTCATAATATCTATGTAATGAATGTTATGTGGATCTATAAAATCTATACTTACCTACTGTAGATAAGAATCATCTCGATCACGTCAGCTTTCAAATAAAAAAATCGCATAGGATCGGTTTATCAGTTTAATAGTTCATACAGATACCTACACAAAGACGAGTCAAACTTATAATACCCCTCTTTTTCCGTCGGGGGTTGAAATATCATTAGACAAATGGAACACATTTATCTAACCCTAAACTAAGCAACTTATGTGTGGTTGCCTTTCTTTAATCTAGACTCAGAAAACAATATCTTTGCTTGTCACATAAATGCCAGCCAGTGTCACGAATGGAAGCCGAGTAGGTATATCGGAATGGCGTTATCGCTAACCCTTAGCAACGAGACAGTCTAAAAGAATGAGCACCAGGTATTTATAATTTTTAATAAATAAAATAGACATAATTAAAATAGAAATAATTTAAAAAAAAAGATTTAAATTTCAGAAGTGAAACGAATTAAAAAAAAAAACAAGGAAAATATCTGTAAAATTAAAATTAAAAGTGAAATTATTTTTTAAAATAAACTATGTATGCCATTGTAAACATCTTGCAAAGAAGGAAAAAAATATTTTTTTTAAAACATCAAAAAATATATTACTAAATGGTGACAAATTATCCTATCCGCAAATTAGTTTCGATTGTTTGTTATTTTATAAAAAAGCCAAACCAATTAAAATATAGTGTAATAAGTGGTGCTAGCATTTATATTTAAAAGAATATAAATAACCATACTTAAAAGAAAGAATTTAAATTGAACAAACATAAACATTTAAAGTTTATCTGTATAATGCCCGGTGTTTTGCTTTTTATTGTCAAAGACGACAGAGATACCCAGCCACGTAATTAGAATTTGTGTAAATATATTACTAATAGTACCTACAGTAGTTTTATTTTAAATGATAACAATTTCCAAATTGAAGTTTGTCTATTATCCTGTTATGTCTTGTATTATAATGATTTTTCTTTAAAGCAAATTATTAAGATACTAAAACTAGCTTAAATTTGAAAACATCAAATAAACATCAATAATGTTGAATTTAAAATATAAGGTTTTAAAACGGCAGCGTTAATGTTACACCGTTTTTTTTATTAAAAAAAATAAAACTCTCATACAGTACATTTGGTACAGATATTCGTGATAATTAGCAAATTGATTTAGGAAAAACTAATACATAATAAAAAGAAGAACTAATAAAAAGAAAATATTAGAATAACTTACAAAGTCTCTTAAAAGCCTGTATCAATGACAAATACTGAAAATTTTTTAAGCACTTCCTTTCCTAAAGTATCTGCCTTTTCTTAATTATTTCTCTTATTATTAAATTCAATAATTAAAATTGATCAGCTATGGGTTATATTTAAATAGCTTCATTTTTTATGGTGTTTCTTTTGCGCAGTGTTAAATCTTCTTTTTTTCGTAATTTTTTTTTCAATTTCTTACACATTGTTTTCTTAACAGTAAAACCTGGATTTTTTTAAAAATAAATAGGCTTCTTCAAGCGTAGCATTCCAATGTACCACTTTCTTTTTGTGCTGTCCATCATGTGGACTTCAGAATGTTAGGGGGAAATGTTAGGGTTATTAAAAACTTCATTTTTTAGATTAGGTAATTTAGATATTTATTTGAATTTAAGGAATCTTTTTTATGTGATTATATAACAATAAAGAACATTCAAGACTATCTTAACGGTAAAAGACAGCCACGGTTTATATACACCATAGATGTTATAGGTGATTTGTCCTGTGGTGACTGTGGAAGGCTATGTGCAAGTCTACCGGCTACTCGACCCTCCATAGTGGAACTTGACACTTTCAGTATGGCCACAGGAATAGGTAATCCGTTTAATCCTGGACAAGCAAAACTTGCACAGTACTGTGGCATAGTCTATTTGTTAATGGCCTGAAACAATAAAACTAGCAGTTTTTTTGGCAATGCTGGTTATTTGTTAAACATCATGAGTCCTTTATTCAGTTTACATTTAAGTTTTACTAAGTGCCGACTAGGGAAAATATAAAAGACCCCAATAATAATTTTCCATCTAGTTTTCACAAAACATAACAGATGTCGCTATAACACGTTTTCCTCTGTACTTGAACCGAAAAGTAGTAAGAGATCCGGCGGTACGAGTATCCGGTATATCATCACATAAAAAATAGTAATATTTCATTTGCTAAAGAAAACAGGAATATACACATCGTGTTCGTACGTTTATACGTATGTATAAACCGAATATGGTATATCTGTTTAGACATGTCTGCGAAATAGTTGCTGTCAAGTAGGCAACAGTACGCATGTTTTTTTTAACTTTGTGAATACTTCTGTAATATGGGTGATATTTAATTTAAAATACACAAAGCTGAAAATTTTCAATAACCAATGTACCTAAAATCAACTTGTTCGTGTCAGCTTTAAAAAAAAATACATCAAAGTCTTTCCATTCCTTTACGAGTTATAATGCAAAAGACATATTTACACTGACACGTCAAACTTATAACACACATCTTTATCCGTTGAAGGCTAAAAATAAGTGAGTAATTTTAACTATTTTTAGCTAGTGATTCTGCAGCTGGATCTTAGTTTTAGAAGCCTCTAATAAAAAGTTTGATTCGAATAAATATATATTTGAAAATGTATATGCTATTCTATTATAGTTACTTGCTTTTGAAAAAAAAAATGGTTAAATTATCACACATTTTAATTGCTTTTTGTCTGATCTCATAACAAATGTAATGTTTTTCGTGTGTATTTATGTGCATCTTTAGCACGCTCTATAATCTAAAGATGGTTTCACCTGGATGGTAAAAATACACAATTGCACTCAGTAGTAGTATGCCTGCAAAAAAAGGTGGTACAAATTTCGCTGCATTAGCTAGTTTGTTAGAAACATTATCCTTTCCTAAGAGTCAGACTAAATTATAGATATTAGTAGTAGTAGTATCTTCACGCCCATATCCCCGAAGAGGTAGGCAGAGGCACAACCAGGGCACCCACGACTAGCCGAAGACACTAAGTCCCACAATGTGATAGTTGGCAAGCCTATCGCCAACCGGTCACATTTCCAATCCCAGCCAACATTTTTTTTATTAGAAAATATAAATTATAGATAGTTAAATAGTTTTGGAGTTTACACCGAACACACATTGTGGCGCGAGATTTTTATATGTATGTATTTACCTCGTTGGCCCTAGCAATAGCGTACAAGTCTAAATCCACCAACGTACTACGAAGCTAGGGTTCGATTCCTGAAAGGTGTGAGCATTTCTGTGATGAACATTGGTGGCTGTATTTGAGATTTGTAAATTGGATTTGTAAATGTATTCTAGTATTCATTTAGGTATTTCTAGTAGTATCGTTGACTGACACCCATAACAAAAGCATATAATTTGCTCACTTGGGGTTAGATCTATATATATGTCATTTGTCCAGGGATATTTATTTATCTGTATAGTTACTCAATATCTACAAATTCATATATTACTAGACTAGCCTGCCTGAGTTTGAAGTTATTTGTCTCTAATCAACCCGTTTGAATATCGGGATAGATGTCGTATGCTTTTTCATACATATAAATAATTATAACAATGCCTATTTGCAACGTAAAAGAAGACAAACACATTTTCGAATTAATTTAGTACAGATTGGGATATTTCTTATTCTTTGCTTGTTTATTTCATATGAAATGTCTAATATTAAATGTACATCACAGGAGGTCTGATGTTCGGCTTGCATCATCAAGAAGCAGCCGGAGTACATGCTCAGCCAAGAGGCCCAGTCACATCACTCAAAGAGGAACCACTAACCCGAGCGTGGATGACTCCAACTTCATTAGTTGACAATACCAAGTAAGTAATTTCTATAATATTTCAACCTTTTTTTATGACAATGGAAGGCAAACAAGCAAACGGATTTCCTGATGGTAAGAAATTCACGTCGCCTAGAGATATCAAAGGTCGTAAAGGTGCCTTGCCAACCTAAGGCCGGGATGTTAGGCCTAGAGCAAAAGGAAGTTAACCGGTTACCTTACCCTCCGAACCGGAATACGTCAACGGCAGGCATTGGACGTTATGGCGGCAGGAATAGGTAGGGCGGTGGTACCAATCCGGGCGAGTCACTGCAAAACTCTACCACCTAGTCAAATGTCACGGTGATGAATCACTGGTCAAAAGGCGTAATGTCTATTCTGCAAAGGAGCCCGGACCAAAACGGGGAATCCATATTTTCCATACTAATCCCTACTAATACCTAAATGTAAATATCTGTCTGAGCGCTAAACATATACAGGGTGCTAGGCGCATGGTTGCACAAATGAAAATGATGAATAAAATAATTTGAAAACACAACCGAAAAAATTTAACTTTACAAAGGATGTTATAATTTTTTTATTGAATTTTTAAGTTTTTTCATTAATTCTTCCGAGACATTTATTTACATATTATATATATATTTATTCAGTAAATTAGTACAATACGACTAAAAAAATTCTAAACTTCTTTGTCTTTAAACAAAAAAATATTACAATAATAGTTGAAATTTAGGGAGATTTAAAAATTCAATGTAAAATAATAACTGACTTTATGCATACATAATATCCCCCGGGGTAGGCAGTTAGGAGTATCGAGTGCCAGACCTCACGATCCTGACAAACCTGTCTTGCTTCCTTCACATTTAAAAAGTGCAATTTTCCTTGGAAGTGTTTTTAATAATTTGGAATCATAACTTCTTCGCAGTTTTCTTTTATTGAACCACACGCCTAACACCCTGTATACACACAAAGATATACAGACGACAAATTTATTTTATTTTATAAGTAATTATGTTATAGAGCGAAACCCTTATTTACGCTTTAGATAAACCTGTTAGCGACTGAAAAGAGCAACGCATTAAATACATTCTGGGAGCCAAATTGTATTAGAATCCACAAACACGAACCGACACAAATGTTGACCGTTAAATAGCTCTACAGGATTAACGTTTACTCGATAGGGTACTTCTATAGTTTTTATATACAGGGTGGCTAACGTTCACTTGATACTAGTTTTAATAACAGACAATAATCAAGCACTGTAAAACCAATGTAATCTAACATACACTGGTGGTAATTCTGCTGTTCACAAACCAAACTTATTTTAAATGCATGCTATCTTTTTCAAATAAAATAAAAATAAAAGAGATGGAACGTTTTAGATATGTCAGATTAGTCCAAACATGTCAAATTTTTAATCAACGTTTTCCGAGTGATAGATTGAACGTTTATAGAAATGACGTATACGGTCTAATTTAACAGCACTGTGTTTTGTCTCTTTCTGTTACTTTCGTTGAAAGAACATAGCGATAACTTAAAATTAGTTCAGTGAGTGCGCAACAAAATTACCAGTATACGAAAATGCTGAAATTTTACAGTAACTATAACGGGCTAGAAATGCTCACGGAAAAGAAAGTACAACACTGACTAAGAATTTGTATAAAAAATTTACTTTAGCTACGATTTTGTTGTAAGTAAATGAGATGTAAGCTATCTTATTTTTCAAGGTGGATCTAACTGCACACTTCGTGCAAATTTGATTGAAATCGGTTAAGTAGTTCAGGAGTCTATCGCGGACAAACAACTTGACATATAATTTATATGTATTAAGATTATTCATCATTATAAAACTACTATATTAGTTTACTATTAAAACATTCGTATTTTTCTTCGTAAGTTAAGATACACCAAATTTGCTGATTCTTTTTTCTTTTTGTTAATTAATATTAAGGAATGTTCTTATTAAGGTAACGATATCGAAAGTTCCGCAAGAACATTATAAACTTTAAGACTTTCATTATTCATAGTTAAGGTAGAACAACGTTTGCCGGTTTAGTTAGTATTTTAATATGATGATTTAAGACGTCATCCGGAGACTATTTCCAAAGACAATAAAGTCATATTAAATCATTTCACCCGCAACCCACTCGACATTGTTCAAAAGACTAACCTGCCGATATCCAATACAATGACGTTATTACCGCATATGGTGTCCAATCAGGGGTGAGCAAATTTCGCACGGGTGATAATGAAGCCAGCCGTAGCAAGTGTATTCATAAGCGAAAAGGGCGTGATAAATCATTTCGCGCTGGGGTGTTTTACAGTTTCGCCTGTGACTGTACGATAATGAACGGGACGCTCTATAAATTAAAATTTCAATAGCGATATATCATTATATCGAATGATATGAAAATAGCCTGGCATTTCCAAATAAACATCTATTAATAAATGGTTTGGTTTGCGAGTTTTTCTTTGGACCCTACAAGGAGACTTTTTGTCGCTGTCAAAATATTAAGCAATGTTTATTTATTAGTATATAGTTAGTGAAAGTTAGATTGTGAAATAATTGAAAATAGAATCTTTCAATGCAATGAAGAATTAAAATCCAGCAATAAATGAAATATCACTTCAGAGTCACAAAGTCGCTTCCTCTGCCCTTAGTATGCCCTTATTTTTAAAACTACGCAACAGATTATGATGCGGTTTTCTTAATAGGTTAAGTGCTTGAAGAGGAAGATTTATATGTATATTGCATAATCGTGTTAAGCCGGGGTAAGCCGCTAGTTATTTATAATTACTTACATAATTTCTTAAGATGCAACACTTTTAAGGTTAATGATATTGGAAAAATCACAGTAAACTTTTTTTTCCACAAAGTAACATAATAATTTGAATTATAAACAGACTTTGCTACTACACCTAAAGATTCAAGTTTGCTAATATTTTGTACATCAGTGAGTCTTTTGTACAAAGTAATATCACTTCTTCTGCAATTTTGGTGTTTAATGTCATCCTAAAATCTACATCCTCAAAGTTCAAGTCCGCGAAATATCTTGATTTTTAATCTTATGAAACTATTATATATAACTATTAGTTAAGTTTTTTTTAATTTTTGAAGTGAAAACTTCTTTAGTGGCGTTTCGCACTCGTCAGAACGTAAGACGGTGCACTGCGCATGCGCGAATAAGGTGGCGCGAGATCTAAAATAAAACTTAGATTCATTGCTGTTTCTGTATTGCTTAGATATTCCCAAAGAGTAAAGGATGCGCAATGGATAATACACCGTAATATACCTACCATTACATTCTCACAGATAGCAGATACGTATAATATGAACAGACATTGCTCTATTTGTTTCATCTTGAAAATAAAATTTATGTGCAGACGAGCAAAGTTCGATGTACAGACAATATAACGACGCTCCTAGCCGTCACGTGGTCTTAGTTTTTGTCAAGCCAAACGCAAGTTATTGATATGAAAATAATTTTGTGCACAAATAATAGTACTTTCATACTGATAATTAAAGCAATTCGTGCAAAATTATTCCCTAACCATGCCAAAATATCAAAAATTCACAACTTTGATGTTCAAGTTTTCACTTCTGCCGGCACTCCAGGAGTGCAATCCGTCTTTTTTAAATTTTTTTTCATACACTGGTGTTATAGAGTTGTGCAACAATATGGAGCATTTGGTCGAGTAATGTGACGTATTGATACGCTTTCGAATTAGTGTACATTGTGTTTGCGGAGGGCTCTCCCGACATCTGCCATGTTTTTAGTTAAACCACTCTTGGTGTTTATTTTACTTGTGTATTTAATGGAATAATCATACATATTGAGATACTTCAGAACCCTAAATACGGAGTGGAAAGAAGTATTTACATCAGAATATTAAGAGCAGGGGTGAGTCGTTTTTAAAAGCAAAAAAGTTTTTGATGTTTTGACCGTCTCGTTAGCGCCTTGACATTAATTACCGCGAGATTTGGGATCGATTCTCAATTACGTCAAAAAATCTGTGCCGAATTGAATAAAATTTTGTATATGAATAGATTAGACAATAAAAAAATGTAATGATTTTTTTCTTGCGGAATGTGCGTGTTAGGTTTTTACGAAAATGATGGTATGACATATTCTACTACATATATTGTTATATATTTCACGGGATAGATAAGAAAAATGTGAGATTTTAATTTTCTAATAAACAATAACGTTGTCTGGGCTTAGATATGTGTCCGGTTGGCATTGGCATATCACCTGTCATGTTGTGGAAATGATTGTCTTCAGCGAATCGTGGATGCACTGGTTGGTACTTGGTACATCTGCCTACCTCATCGTGAATTTGGGCGTGAATACTAAGACACTTAGTCTGGCCTATCGTCAACTGGGCACATATTAAATTTCCAATTTCCATTTTTGATTTTATTAGAAAATTAAAAACATTTTCTATTTATTTTGTCGCCAGACCCGGGGATCGAAACCGGGATCCCAAGAAGTCAAGTATTAATTATTTTATTAATTATTAAAAAACAACTGTGGTTGCCTGGTAACTGATTTAAATAATCTAGATCTCTAATCTTAGATAGGCAATATTCCGATATCTATTTCCCGCGTCAGATTTATCTTAAAACGTGGACAAACCCACGGATAAGAGCTAGTGGAAACATTAACCCACAGTGTTCAAGATATGAATAAAACATTAGATAATATGTATATCTGAATAGTTACTTCAAGCATCTTCACGCCCATATCCCCGAAGAGGTAGGCAGAGGCACAACTAGGGCACCCATGACTAACCGAAGATACTTAGTCCCATACTGTGATAGGTGGCAAGCCTATCGCCAACCGGGCACATATCGAATCCCAAACAACATTTTTATGTAAAAAAGCAAAGTTTTTTGTTGTCTGACCTGGGAATTAAACCCGGGACCTCATACAGTCAAGTCCAACACCTGAACCGCTAGACCACAGAGGCGATAAGATACTTAAAACATTTAAAAGTCACCCAGCTAGATAGGAAATAATCAAGTTAATGGTCTGAAGTGATGGGGGCTAAAATGACAAATTTTGACAGATAGCTGCCCCATAGCGATGACATCCCCATTTGTAAAGTTGATTTTATATCATTAATTTGCTTCCAGTCAGAATAATCACTTTCTAAAATTACAGTTAATTACTGAAGCTCGTAAAAGATTCTTGTTCTAATTTTTAACGATTTGTCATGAATGATAAATTTGATCGAAATAAGTAACAGCTCTTAAGAAAAAATGTTTATTTTAAGATGTTGTAAGCCGATGGATTTCCTGATGTTAAGAAATTTACGTCGCCTAGAGACACCAAAAGTGGCAATGGTACGTTGCCAACCTGAGGTAGGGATGTTAGGCCTCGAGCAAAAGTAAGTTTACGGGCTACCTTACCATCCAAACCGGAACACGTCATGACAAAGACTCTTCTAATTTCAATTAAATAGATGTGAAGAGACTCTTTTGATTTAATTTAAATATAGTCCTAGCTCTTGTCTAGAAAAATGTAAAATGATTCTTTTGATTTCATTTAAATACGATTTAGCTCTTGTCTAAAAAAATCTAAAATGACTCTTGATATATTCCATTCAAATACAGACTATTTCTTTTAACAAACATGTAAAATAACTCTTTTGATTTCATTAAAATAGAGTACACCTTTAGTCTAAAAAAATATAAAGTGACTCTTTTGATATATTCAATTCAAATAAATACTATTTCTTGTAAAAAAATGTAAAATGACTCTTTCGAAATACACCAATTAAATGGAAACTATCTCTTCTGAAAATTGTAAAATGACTTTTTTGATTCGTGCTTACTCCAAAATAAATACAAACTATCTCTTATCAAAAATTGTAAAATAACCTTTTTGAACTGTGCTTACTCCATTATTAAAAAGAGAAGTAACTCTAGTAAAAAAATGTGATGTGATCCTTTTGATACAATCTATTTCAATAGAGACTATCTCTTGTAAAAAAAATAGTGAAGTGACTCTTTGGCATATTTAATTTGAACGTTATAAAAATTAATCATATTCAAAGTTCGTTTAAAAATGTACACCACATTATTTTTACACATTTTTAAGAAAAAAGGTTCCAAATTAATTATTTTCATTAGTTAAAGTATTAGGTACAAATTTATAAATTCAAATGGTTTTTTACATGATGTAGCAAATACAAACTAACTAACTTACTTTTGCTCGAGGCCTAACATCCTGACCTCAGGTTGACAATGAACCATTACCATCTTTGGTGTCTCTAGGCGGCGTGAATTTCTTACCAATAGGAAATCCGTCTGCCTGTTTGCCTTCCTATAATATATAAAAAAATATGTCATATGTAATGATAATAATAATCTGCATTTTACAACAGGAATTTATGTGAACATGCAATTGTATGTTATCACAAAAAATTACGAACCTGGGACCTCAATAAGTCCGTTAGACCACAGAGGCGAATACTGACTGATATAAAAAGTCACCAAAAATATTTAGTTTAAAAAAAATCCAGGGCAAAAAACGAATCGTATCTAGGATTGACAAATCTACGGTGATCTGTAAGCAAAAAAGCTCCACAACCTAATCGCGAGGCTCGATGCCGAAACTGGTAGCGATAAATAAAACAATGGAGCGTCGCGTGTGAGAGTATAAAATGGCAATCGCGAAACCAATTTGTTTACGCAAATTCTGCAGCGGAGAGAGATGAATGGGCAACCATAGCGTAATACAGTCCGTGCGGGTAATGCTAGCTGTAGTGATGGCAAGCGTTTTATTGTTTATCGATGTTTTTAATGGTACTGAAAAGTCGCCTATACAGTCTAGCGTTCCGGTATTGGACTTCCGGGTTCCCGGGTTCGATTCCCAAGTGGATTGTTAAAAAAAAATGTGATTTTCAATTATTTTAATTAAAAGAAATGGGCACATTTAATCCGGGGATTGGGTGTGTATTGTACTGGCGATAGGCTTGCGACATATCACATTGTGCGACCGAGTTTCTCCGGCTAGTCGTTAGTGTCCTGGTCGTCTCCGTCTACCTTGTTGGGGATACAAGCAAGATATGGCTAGGCTATCGCCAACCGGACACATATCTAATCCCGGAAAAAGTTGTTTTTTTATTGGAAAATTTACTAACTACAGACTCGGGGATCGAACCCGGGACCTTACGAAGTCAATTTCAAAATTTGGACCGCTAGACAATAGAGGCCATTAAAAATAATTTATTGTTCTAAAAGGTTTGAAACCTGATTTGTAACATCGATACTGTATATTATTATTCACAGTAACATCCCTAATAACGAAAGTACAGTCGATGCAACAATGAGTAATGAGACCGAAGATTTGATGAACTACCAACATTTGAAATGTTCACTTATCGATATAGATACATATTCCTTTTTGATAAAGGTTAGATCAGCCTACAGAACAGATACTTTGGCCAGTTTCAAGGGTAATTTGAAAGGATCGGCCAAATTTTAATATAAGGGGGTAAAGGCTTAGATGATAATGCATTTTAAATATTATTGCTAAATTTTTTGTGGTCTAGCAGTTCAGTTTTTGGACTTGACTGCATGAGGTCCTGGGTTCGAATCCCGGGTCAGGCAGCAAAATTAAAATCGGATTTTTCCAATTTTCTAATAAAAAAATGTTGCTCGGGATTGGATATGTGCCGGGTTGGCAATAGGCTTGCCACCTATCACATTAGTGATAGACTTAGTGTCTTCGGCTATTCGTGGGTGCCCTGATTGTGCCATTGCCTACCTCTTCTGGGAAATGGGCGTGAAGATGCATTTTTTTAATATTCGCTTTTATAAACATTCGTTTCAAACAGTCTGCAAAAATGCTTCACTTGTCCACGCTACGTCGTACCTAGTACGAGTCATGACGTCATCAGCCTACGAATGCTACTGCGGTCGGTGAAAACCTAGTTGCATGCTTCGTTTACGTTCTGTATCGGGTACATTGAAGTTTATCTAATTTTAGGATTATTCAGATTTGCAATCTTTATATGCCCCAAGATACAATGATAGAAAAAAAACGCCTGATGAACTAGGCGTTACTTACTAGGAAACTAGAGCGTCCCATTGTCTTTTTTTATCGCCTCTGTGGTCTAACGGTTCAGTTACTGGACTTGACCGCATGAGGTCCCGGATTCGAATCCCGGGTCGGGCAACAAAAGAAAATTGGGGTTTTCCAGTTTTCTAATAAAAAATTTTGCTCGGGATAGGATATGTGCCCGGTTGGCGATAAGCTTGCCACCTATCACATTGTGGAACTTAGTATATTCAGCTAGTCGTGGGTGCCCTGGTTGTGCCTCTGCCTATCCCTTTGGGGATATAGGCGTGAAGATACTTTTATCTAATTTTAGGATTTTTCAGATTTTCAATCTTTATATGACCCAACATACAATGATAGAAAAAAATTAGCCTGATGAACTAGGCATTACTTACTAGGACGCTAGAAGCTATTGTCTTTTTTTTTATCTCCTGCCATAATTACGGTTTTACACGGTTTTCGGTGTTTTATATAGAAAGCCAACCTTACGTTATTTGTATAATTGTTTTCCTAACGAAAACAATAAAATGAGTGGTTCATTCGGAAATGCCGATGTGCGTAAACAAAATAATATTTTTTTGCATCAGTTGGGTTCAGTATCTGCACGCCCATATCCTACACACCCTACATAAAGGCAGAGGCACAACCAGGGTACCCACGACTAGCCGAAGACACTAAGTCCTACAATGTGATAGGTGGGAAGCCTATCGCCAACCAGACACGACATATCCAATCCCGAGCAACATTTTTTTATTAGAAAATTGGAAAAACCAGATTTTCTTTTTGTTTTCCCGAGATTCGTACCCGGGACCTCACGCAGTCAAGTCCAACAACTGAACCGCTAGACCACATTGGCGATTCAGTAGAGATAGAAAAAACTGCAGTCTGTCATGAAGATGTGACATGTGTGGGCCATGGGGCGGGTTATTTGTTTGTCGTCACTAATACTGATATGTTAGCGGTTTCTAAATTTGTATCGCAGTTCACTTAATAGTTTACAGATTTTGTAATAATTTGCTTGCGGGTTCTATTTAAAACCGCTTACCTTCTATGTGACAGAGTTGTTTTTCATGATATGAGAAGGTAAACTAACAGACGGATTCCCTGGTAGTAAGAAATTCACGCCGCCTAAAGATACCAATGGCGGTAATGGTGCGTTGCCAACCTGAGGCCTTGATTTTGAAACTGTAGCAAAAAAACAAGTTACCGCGAAATTCTAGGACTAGGAACGCAGATGGTCTATTCTGCAAAGGAGCCCAGATTAACACAGGGGAAACCCATCGCCTGTTGGGCGCATACCTACCCAATTTAAGGCAACGTTAAATTTATTAGAAAACTGAAAAGACAAACGTTTTCCTTATTTTTTGTGGTCTGACCTCAAGAAGGCATATCCGTTGGACCACTAGACTACAATATATTTTTTACTTTTAATGTTTAAAACTAATTTTGAATACTGTTACTGAAACTTCTCCAAAATAAATTGAACCAAACATTGTTTTTATCGACAAAATGCTCTATAAGACCCTTATCTTGAGGCACCTTTTCTTTTTTCCTTTTCAAAATCATCTTACATCAAATATTTATAATCCATATTCCATACTATCTTTTTTTTATGTTATAGGAAGGCAAACAAGCAGACGGATTTCCAGTTGGTAAGAAATTCGCGCCACCTAGAAACACCAAAGGTGGTAATGGTGCGTTGCCAACCTGACATCCCGAATGTTAGGCCTCGAGCAAGTAAGTTTACCGGCTACCTTACCCTCCGAAACGGAACACGTCATGACGTTATGGCCGCAGGAATAGGTAAGGCGGTGGTACCAATCCAGGCGAGTCGCTGCCAAACTCTACCACCTAGTCGGATGTCACGGTGTTAGTGATGGTAAGCCTATGCTCGTCTTTTACGAGCTGCCTGGCAAGGAAGGCAGATGGTCTATTCTTCAAAGGAGCCCGGAACAACACGGGGAAAACATTTATATCTATCTATACATACTACATTAACATTATATATATGAAAGTTTGCCAGTCTGTCTGTCTGTTGCTATTTCAGTGCTAATCTGCTGAACTGACTTTGATAAAATTTTATATGCATGTATCTACAGATTCGAAGCCAAATAAAAGCTATTTTTTTTCAAAAATTTACCCTAAAAGGGGATCGAAGTTTGTATCAAAATCAGAACTATTCTAACCTAACGAGGTCGCCGGCAAACAGCTATTTCCAGATATGGTTATGTATAAGGTATAACTAATATACTATAAAATATTTAAATATAAAAATAATAATTACAATGTCATCACCATAATTAAAAATAAATCCCCCCTTTTTCTGTTTTTATCGCACCACGCCTGAAAGGATGGACTATTTTTTAATTCTAATTTGTTTTTTTTATAACTTAAAAAAAATACGCAAAGAAAAACTGGGATAATTGTTAGGAAACTGGTAAAAACAACATTTCAAAATGTTACCTTATAAATTCTTAGTAGCTGTTAATGTTAAAAGATACGAAGTTTATCAGGTCTGCTAGTTATATAAAACCCCAGAACTAAATCAAAAAAGCGTTATTATCTCTATTGGTTTCTGTATAATTTTAACAACTGATATAAAAGAGTAACCATGACGTTTATTCTCTATGTTTCTAACATTATGATCGGACTTAAAGATTTATGACTGAATCGGGTGATGATTGTCTATACATTGTATTGCGGATGGCTCCTAAAAGCTTCCTCGTAATACAATAAGCGGTAGTTTTTGACAATCCATTTTATTGTATGAAGTAACGGGTTTATTTGCAAGTTTTTGGGCTTATTAGACATGCTGAGTAACGGATCCTGTGGTTTTGAATAACAACTTATTTAAATAAATTGCAAGAAGGAATGACAGTGCATTTTTTAAAGATAAGTATATTTTGTAATGAAAGAATGATAAAAAAAGATTTTTTTGTAAAATTAACACAATGAAAAACAAAAACAAAATGAACCACTTGAAAGGAATTCGTTTTTAAGCGTCATCCTATTAATATTATAAATGCGAAAGTTTGTACGTATGGATGTATGGATGTTTTTTACTCTTTCACGCAAAAACTACAAAGCCGATTACGATGAAACTTGGTATGTAGGTAGCTGAAGACCCAGAATAACATATAGGCTACTTTTTATCCCGGAGTTCCCCCGCGGGAACTTGGGACATACGCGGGTGAAACCGTGGGGCGCAGCTAGTTTTCTAATAAAAATAACGTTGTCCAGGATTTTATATGTGACCGGTTGATGATAAGTTTGCCACTTACCGCATTGTGGGACTTTCGGCTAGTCGTGAGTGTTAAGGCACTCACGACTAGTCGAAACTCTTTGGAAATATAGGCGTGAAGACACTATTTTAATGGATTTGTCCGGTTACGAGTTTTAATGATTTAACGCCTTAAATCTTTTTTAAACTAACCTTACGTTGGAGGTGAAAACAAATTGCTATTATTATATGTCAATTACAACTATAACTACAGGTATACGAAAAAGGAGGCAAAAGAGCACTAGTTTATCTTGAAGGTAAGATCATCGCCTACAAAAATCTGCAATACTACACCCATATGCATTGCTGACCTTTTAGAAATAAGTATTTTTTTATATCTCATAATCATATTTAACACCTTTCATTTATTTACAGTAGCGTGGGTGTGGGGCGAGCACATTTTGAGAAGCAGCCGCCCAGTAATCTACGCAAGAGCAATTTTTTCCACTTCGTCGTAGCTTTGTATGATAGAGCGGGCCAACCTGTAGAAATTGAGAGGACAGCCTTTATTGGATTTATTGAAAAGGACCAAGTGAGTATTAGATAAGTGTTTTATGTTACCTATCAGGAAAAAACTTTTAACGTATTAAAAACTGAACTCCTTTTCTAAGGTTAATTTGAACCTTTCTGGGGCCGGCTAAGACCTTTAGGCCATGCTGCCACGTCTTCCGTATTTTTTATCTTGTGCAGTCATTAGTCACATGTATTCGGTATTAATTATTCTTATACAGTCATTAGTCACTATTTACAAAGTCACGTCAGGGTGTTGAGTAAAGCGGACGTTACTTTACACAAGCTCATTTTGGGAGATTTGGCGGCAGCAAGGAAATTCACGATACACTAATTTCTTCAATATTATTTCATTTGTGCACTCTCACTGAACACTAACTTAAACTAATTCCCACCTAAATTAACTAATTTTACTAAATTCAATAATTGTGAAAAAAATACGACTATCTTCATTCACAATGGCGCCAAAACTCAAGTGTCATTTCTTTCATTGTTCCGATGAAAATCCATCAAAATCACGTTTTGTAATTCGAAGGTTAGGTGACTTTATACTTAGAAATCTTTGATATCTGATACCCATTAAACCCACAATAATACAAACTTCAAAGCAGTAACCTATCTATTTCCCTAGTTTTGACGTTGCAAGTACGCTTTGGAAAACTTACTGCTTTCCAAAAATAAGTACTGTCTGTTTATATAAATCCCTGTCTATAAGACGAAACTAACTTTTACAAGCTTTTAAGAGTCATACTTACAAACCTAAAAACATGATAGAAATAAAAGATAAGAATGATATGAAAATATAAGCTTTTTTCAACGTTAAAAGAGGTCACTCATGAACTGTCTATTCATTCATAAGCAAGGGCCTTTATGCCCGCAGTTGGCAATAGCTTCGAACTATGTTATATGATGTACCCTTTCTTGGTCGGGTGAAATCTCTATTGATTTTGTGTTCACAGAATTGGTATAAATACGCACTGTTAGCATATTTTATTTACAGGCTGTATTTAAAACATTCGGACGTTTTTGTTTGCTTGCTTTTTAAAAGGCTTTTTGCCCGCAGCTTCAAATGTTTAGACTACACAATTTTAGCTTCGAATACGTGTTTTTTCAATAAATTTTATGTAATTTTTATTATAAGCAATCTGTTTTAACTGACTACAAAAAAGGCAAAGATGTTCGACTATTTTTTTTTTACTTTCTGTCTAGAATTTTTTAAGCAACACATTTCTAATATACTTACTCATATACATTCTTCATTTATTATTGAACATGTTTCATCCTATAGTTGCAAGTTGACTTAAGTTTGGATCTTAGATCATATTAATTTACACCTTTAACTTAATAAAATAACATGGCTCTAAAATGATTTCAATCACTTGTGATCAGCAAATCTATTTACCATAGTTAGGTAAATCAAAGTTGTTCTAAAATTACGAATTGTAAAACTTATACACAATAAACAAAATTTTTGAAATCATTCTTCATTTTTGCACTTTTATCAAAAAAAGTGTATCTTTACACTTAGATTACGCCATTAAGTTTTACTATTTTCACTTAATAGATAACTAAACGAAACTAACTAAAAATAAAAAGTAACACCATATTTTTTTCTCGATGGCGCCAAAACTCGTTTCCTATCTTGTGAATTCGTAAGGTTTATTTTTTAAGCACAATTCATTGCGTTTTGAAACAAAGCACCTTTACATAATAAGATATATTGTATTCTGATTTGACACAGCCTATTGTACCATAAAGCGATTATTGAATGTTAGATAAACATCTAAAACGGTCAGACTCCATCAATCAGGATACAGCAGACATGTGTATTGTGACGGCTATTTACATAATTCAGCTTCGTTAGTCGTGCTAATTCACTTGCTGTTACTGTAGAGGTGTGTGTTTTGAAATATCGATACTAAAAATCGGTCATGACTAGTTGTGGGCTTAATATATAATCAGAAAAATATTCCAATGCAATTCAAGAGCTGTAAAACTAAAAATAACGACTTCTAATTCAATACCACATCTTTGAAGTAAGCAAAAAATACACACTTTATAAATAAGCGCAGTAAAAGTACAAAAACCGACTCTAATAGTTGCGTTGGATAATATTTAAACTTGTAATTAAATTAGTAGCAAATGTAAATGTATTAATATAATATTTTAATAATTACGAGTTTTGTTAATCATCATGTAAATTGATTTGGTTTGCTATTTATTGATTCCGTATAAAATATCAGGTTGACTTCTTGAGGTTCCGGGTTCGATTCCCGGGTCAGGCAACAAAAAGAAAATTTCGGTTTTCCAATTTTTTTATAATAAAAAAATGTTGCCCGGCATTGAATAGAGCCCGGTTGGCGATAGGCTCATCAACTATCACATTGTGGAACTTAGTGTCTTCGGCTAGTAGTGGGTACCCCGGTTGAGCCTCTGCCTACCTCTTTGGGGATATGGGTTTAAAGATGCTTTTTTAATATCTTCGACTAGTCGTGAGTGCCCTGGTTGTGCCTCTGCCTACCATTCTACCTTGATTGATAACAATCTTTCAGCTTACGCTTTTGCTTCAACTGTATCACGAAACGCGGAAGCTCATAAAAATAAACATAGAAAAGCAGGTTAAGTAAATATCGGTTGACGGCACCGCGTTCACACGACTTGTTTGTACAAAATTCATTATTCAGTTCGTCACTTCCACGCTCCATGTTTTTTACTTACATTTCGAAAATTGGACGATGTTTCGCGAAAATGATCTAACCCATAAATAGCTAAAAAATCTGTGGTAAAGACTACCGAAAGTTTCTTCACATTTACTTCCCATTAATCCGTTTTTTCGTATAAGTTGCAGTCGTCTAAAGTGTATTAATTCATACGACTTGTTTGTACAAAATTCATTATTCAGTTTGCCACTTTCACGCGCCATGTTTTTTACTTATATTTCGGAAATTGGACGCTGTTTCGCGAAAATGATCTAACCCATAAATAGCTTACAAATCTTTCACGACTATAGAATATGTTTCTTATTATTATTTTTCCATCAATCAGTTTTTCGAAAATTGAAAATGATCCTACCCACAAATAGCTTAAAAATCTGTAACACAGTGACTAAAGAATTTGTTTCTTCCTATTTACTTCATTAATCAGTTTTTTGCCTAGTTTAGTATTTTTTTTCGTGTAAGTTGCAGTTGGCTAAAGTGTATTAAAGTTATTTACTTTACACGACTTGTTTGTACAAATCCATTATTCAGTTCGTCACTTCCACGATCCATGTTTTTTACTTACATTTCGAAAATTGGACCTTGTTTTGCGAAAATGATATAACCCATAAATAGCTTAAAAATCTGTGGTAAAGACTACGGAATATGTCTTCCCATGTACTTCAACCAGTTTTTGCGTATAAGTTGCAGTCGGCTAAAGTGTATTAATTCACGCGACTTGTTTGTACAAAATTCATTATTCAGTTCGTCACTTCCACGCGCCATGCTTTTTACTTACATTTCGAAAATTGGACGCTTTTTCGCGAAAATATCCAACCCATAAATAGCTCAAAAATCTTTGACAAAGACTACAGATTTTGGTTCTTCCCGTTTACTTCCCATCAATCAGTTTTTTCGTATAAGTTGCAATCGGCAAAAGTGTATTAATTCACACGACTTGTTTGTACAAAATTTATTCAGTTCATCACTTCAACGCGCCATGTTTTTTACTTACATTTCGAAAATTGGACGGTGTTTCGCGAAAATGATCCAACCCATAAAAAGCTCAAAAATCTTTGACAAAGACTTACAAAATTAGGTTTTTCCCATTTACTTCGAAATTAATCAGTTTTTTTACCTAGTTTAGTAATTTATTTCGTGTTAGTTGCAGTTGGCTAAAATGTATAAAGATTATCTAGCTCTTCCGCGGGAACGTGATTGGGTTTCGCGATAAAAAGTAATCTTTTTCATTCTTTAGCCACATAACTATCTTCACATGACAAAATTAATAAACATCCATGTACAGGTTACACAAATTGAATCTAACCCCAAAGTAAGCAAATTATATGCTTGTGTTGTGGGTGTTAGTTAAGTATTTTAATACATAGAATTATTCAAATATGCACACCAGAATAAATTTAATTTGCACCCAATTATATAATAATAATAATATGTAATTGGGTAATAATATATAATATTATATAATAATGATAATAATTCTAAAATTAAAAATGTTCAATAACTCCTGAAAAATCCTACTAGTAATGTAGCTATCTCGATTGCGTCAACGTTCAGAAAAAAAATTGCATTGAAATCTGTCAGTCCGTTCAAAAGTGATGACATTAATAGACACACACGTATTGTGTGTGTTTTTTTGTTGAGGCTTAAAGATTTATGTTCAAACAGACTCTTGCATTTAAACTATTAAGCAAGATAAATTTCATTATGGTATTTTTTGTTACAGGAAGCCGAAGGACAAAAAACAAACAATGGAATCCAGTACAGACTTCAATTATTATATGCTAATGGTCAGTATATTTTTCATTTTTGAAGTATTTCAATTGTCAGTTCTTTTATAAATAAATTACCCCCCGAACAACTCACACAAATTGAATCTAACCCTAAAGTAAGTAAGCAAATTATATGCTTGTGTTATGGGTGCTAGTCAACGATACTAATACATAGAAATACTTAAATAGATACCAGAATAAATTTAATAAACACCCAGACCCGGAAATGCGGACATCTAAATGTTCATCACATAGATATCTGCCCCCGTCGGGAATCGAACCCCAGCCTCGCGGTAAGTCGATGTAGTTAAGAAACAACGAATATCGTATAAATAATATTTATTAAAACAAACTGGCTAATGTTCTTGCTTTTGCTCGTCTGGTAAAATAGCCATTTTACCTTTTACATACCTAATGTATAAAAAATACCGTCAGTAACGATGCAACATAACTTTGATTTTAAGTACGATATTTGTCTTAAATATAGTCATAAGTTGATATAAACTGGTCATGTATTTTTAATGAAAGACAGACAATATTTAAAAACAAAACTTGTTACCTTCAGAAGCTTAGTATAATTCAAAATGTATTGGAATATTTTTACTATTCCTTTACTATTAATGTATAAATAGAGCTAGTATTTCCTTAGAGTCAGAAATGTATATTTGAACATTCAAAATGTAAGTTACCAAAATATTACGTTAGCGTTGTTTGCTGTTTAAAGTGCATAAAGTGACTTCGAATATCACCTTAATGCAAAGCTAAATCAGGCATGTCAATATGGAGATGGATCTTATGTCTTGTTCCCTTGACATAAGTGCTATATCTGATGGGAGGTAATCTTGCATTCTCTAGATGGAGACAATGCATCCGACGTATTGTAAATATTTGTCGCCTTGGACGGTAGAGCTAGGATAATGGAAAATTGGCACGAAATAGACGGGCTTTTAGACTATGAATGATCATTGTATTGCAGCTCCTATAATATGTAGGATCGAACAACAATACCCTAAGTTAGAATAGTGAAGAATATTACATAAAGTATCTTCACGCTCATATCCACGAAGAGGTAGGCAGAGGCACAACAACAACCCACGACTAGCCGAAGACACTAAGTCCCACAATGTGATAGGTGGCAAGCCTATTTACAACCGGGCACATCACACAAGAATATTACATCTTATGTATAAAATTCTCGTGTCACGATATTAGTTACCGTACTCCTTCGAAACGGCTTGACCGATTCTCATGAAATTTTGTGAGCATATTGAGTAGGTCTGAGAATCGGCCAAAATCTAATTTTCATACCCCTAAGTGATGAGGGTAAATCACAGTAAAAAAGGAGATCAATGTCTGCCGGGTCAGCTAGTAATATGTAAGAAAAGTTTAAAAGAAAGAAATATCTCCTCTGTGGTCAAGCAGTCCGGCGTTGACTTGACTTCTTGAGGTCCCGGGTTCGATCCCCGGGTCGGGCAACAAATAATAGAAAATTGCGTACAAAAATTTCCATATAAAGAACGTTGGCGGGGTTGGCGATACCGGGTTGGCGATAGGCTTATCTCCTATCACTTTGTCGGACTCATTGTCTTCGTTGCAAGTAGTTATTATCCGTGTTTGTTCGTCCTCTTTTTTTTATAACTCTTACAATTAGAAATAAGAACTAATCAGAAAAAATATCAAATCATCTGAAAATTATAATGCAATAACCCCACTCATTACAGCGAAACCGACAATTTTCTGTAGAAATGTTCACACGTAAGACGTTTTGATTCAATTACACGTGGAATTAATTCCATTAACATGGCGCTTTTTAATTCCACCGTTCCGTGTCTATTATTTTAATTCCTGTCGCATGGAAGGAAAAAAGGTAACAGAGAGTGAGGAGGCAATTGCAGGAGGTTAACAAATTGTGCAATGTCTGCCGCTACGGGCTACGCTCGTAGCACGCTACGAACTTTATTGGTACTATGTGTAAATGTACTATTTTAACTTATAAATAAGTTAGGTTTTTTCACATTTTATTAGATTTAAGATTGAATTTATTTATTGAATGAAAGTAAAAAAAAAGTGAAAGTCATACACTTTCATTAAATCGCTAAGTTTTGTTCTTTTTTAGGGTTCCGTATCCAAAGGGTAAAAGGGTACGTCCTTTTACTAAGCCTCCGATGTCTGCCTGTCTCCAGCTTGTATCTCATAAACCGTGATAGCTAGAATGCTTATATTTTCACAAATGATGTATTTCAACTGACGCTACAACAACAAATACAAAAAAATTAAAAAATGTGTATTAAGCGGGGACCCCATACAATGAACGTGTTTTTTACGTATTTTTTTGCTCGATATTAAAAACGATAACAGATAGACGCTTCAAATTTTCACAGAATATTTGCATATTACCTTTTCAAATAAATAATTAAATAACAATAAAGTAAATATTGAAGGGGATCCCATGTAACATACGTATTTTTTAAATATTTTTTTGCTTTTCAAAGAATACAATTTATCTTATCCGAATGATGTTTTTGAAGTCATATTAAATAATTTATAAATGTGTATGCAGACATAACATTAAAGTTGAAGTAGTTTTTATGTGCAATTTTAGTTAATTTTTTTTTAATTTAAGTCGTGTTGATGACACTATTATAAATTAAGAACGGCTGAACAGATTTAGCTAGAAAATAATGGGAATATTTTTTATCCTGTTCAAATATGAGGAAACTAGGAAAACCACATTTTAAATTTTCTAATACAAACTGAACGAGAGGAACAAAGTGTGCCGGAAAATCTAGTTATTGTTATTTCGCAAAAACGTTCTTACGTTATGAACTGCTTTTATTTACCTTCTTTTTTTGAAGATTAAATTATGTGCTTCTGATAACTAATTCTTTTAATTTTAAAATCTATTGCATTTTAAAAATCGTATAGCTTATTGTTTTTTTACAGGTATCAGACAAGAGCAGGACATATTTGTTAGATTAATAGATTCCGTCACTAAACAGGTGAGTGTTTTTAACTTTAAAAAAACAACAACATTTAACTATAGACACTAGGCAGCTCCTAAAAGGCGAGCATAGGCTTACCGTCACTAACACTGTTAGAGTTTCTATGCGACTCGCCCAAATTGTTACTACCGCCTTACTTATTCCTGCCGCCATATCGTCAGTGCTTGCCGTTGACGTGTTCCGGTTCGGAGGATAAGATAGCCGGTAAAACGTTTCGTTTGAAACCTAACATCCCGACCTCAGGTTGGTAATGCACCATTACTATATTTGGTGTCTCTAGGCTTGGTGAATTTCTTACCATTATTAAATCCGCCCATTTCTTTGCCATCTAATGTCATAAAAATAATACAAAAATTAAAATTTCAACATTTTCCTATAAACTATAATAACTTTGATTTAACATTTCCAACAGCACTAACATACGTAAGTAGAATAACAATGTCTGATCCATATTTAAAAAAAAGAATGTGCAAGTTTAGTGGTTTATTAAATTTATTTTGGTACGTGTTTATCTAAAATCATTTAATTCGAATATTTCAGATATTCGCCCAACCAACCATGATTTTGTCATTTGGTATTAATATGCTGACAAATTTGATTGTTCCAACAAAAAAGTTTTGAGAACAAAAAGATTGACGGGGCGAAAACTCCTCCTCCCACTTTGGGTCAGGGGCACCGCGGGGCACGTGGCCCCCACGTGGCCGACACGTGGCAGATTGTCATCGCCGGCGCCCGATTAGCCCCTAATCCCCACGCCTACCCGCCTCTGGTCAAAAAATTTATATTACAACCATTATTATTGTAGGCTCATGTTACGATTTTGTTTTGCTTGTCTTAACATCATTAGGGAAAGGACTTTTTTATCATTATTTGATTTATATTGTAAATTTGTAATAGGATTTATGTTATAACATCTAATAAGCAGGCGGCTATTCTGGTGTTAAGAAACAATCATCGCCTATAGACATCATAAATGTTACTGGTGCTTTCTTATAGCCGTGTCTTACCTTACGAGCGCAAGTCTACCGGTAATGTTATCACAAGGACAGTGACAATGACGAGTACTAACGTTATGGCATGCAATATTGGCAAGCCGTTGGGACTACACTAGTGGATTATATAATTACCACCAGCGACAAATATAGCCGTTATTTACCGCTAGGATTACATGATGAACATATAATAGAAATATTATTTGTCTAGACCATAATAAAAGACTGTTTTGTCAAAAAACTATATACATATCCCCGAAGAGGTAGGCAGAGGCACAACCAGGGCACCCACGACTAGCAGAAGATATTAAGTCCCACAATGTGATAAGTGGCAAGCTTATCGCCAACCGGGCACATATGTAATCCCGAATCATTTTTTATCAGAAAATTGGAAAATCCAAATTTTCTTTTATTGCCCGACCCGGGACTCGAACCAGAGACCTCATGCAGTCAATTCCAATATCTGAACCGCTAGACCACAGAGGCGATGAGAGATGATGACAGAGTAGAAAGATTCTTATAAAAATAGGTGTGTGTGCGATTCACACACGATAGAGGTGAAACTTCAGTAAATCGAAAAAAGAATGAGATGAATATATGTTTGTGTCTCTTATCTGCTAAAGAATGAGATAAATCTATATTTGTGTCTCATACCTGTCGTTTTTCGTTGCACCCCTTTTGAAATCACAACGATTCTAAAGAAGTTTCACTTCAAAAGAAAACATACAGATTAAGATAAGAAGTAGATCTTTGCAATTATCACAGTGTTTATGACATAAATAACAGTTTTAGCGTACGAAGCCGTCATGAAACTTCAGCGTACCTCACATATATAATTTCAGCACGTCCCAGGCTCTTAGTATTGCGTAACAAGAGGCCAATTACAAAAGATTTATACCGTGAACATAATTAACTTAGGCTGAACGTTGTTAACCAAGTATTACTGAATTATTCGTATGTTTCTTGAAACATTATGTTGAGGCTTTTTAAGGTTATTGGGTTGAATTATACTTAGTATATAATTTTCTTCGTTCCCGTTGGTTTGGACTCATTTGCAGAATAAACCGCCGCGATAGTGCCCGCGTTCCGATACGGTGGTAGTTTAAAAAAATGTCGACGCGCACAAATACCACTTGTATGGTTCAAGTGAATAAAGATTTTTCTGATTCTGATTCTGATTCAGACTATCTGCCTTCCTGGCAGGTAGCTTGTAAAAGGGGAGCATATTACCGTCACTAAATCGCCTCTGTAGTCTAGTGGTCCAGGTGTTAGACTTGTCTTTGTGAGGTCCCGGTTTCGATCGGGTAACAAAAAGAAAATTTAGTTTTTTCAATTTTCTAATAATGAAAATAATGTTGCTCGGTATTGGATATGTGCGCGGTTGACGATAGGCTTGCCACCTATCACATTGTGGGACTTAGTGTCTTCGGCTATGCAGTGCCCTGGTTGTGCATCTGCCTACCCTTTCGAGGATAAATAAATAAAATAAATAAATATCCCTGGGCAACTCACACAAATTGAATCTAACACCAAAGTAAACAAATTATATGCTTGTGTTATGAGTGTAAGTCAACGATAATAATACATAGAAATACTTAAATAGATAGTCAGAATAAATTTAACAAACACCCAGATCCGGAAATGTAGACATCTTAATGTTCATCACACAAATGGGATATGGTGAAGATACTTACTTACTAATTTTTTTACATAATTTTAGTCGTTTCCCGTAGTTTTTTATGTATAAGAGGAGGCAAACAAGCAATGTGCCACCTGATGGAAAGTGATCACCGCCGCTCACGCACATCCGCAACGTCAGGAGTATCACAGATACAGATGAGACCATGTGTCTCCCTGCCAGGTAGTTTGTAAAAGGCGAGCATATTACCGCCACAAACACCTTGACATCTGAATAGGTAGTATAGTTTTGCAGCGACTAGTCCGGATTGGTACCAGCGTGCTTATTATACAATATATAAAATATCGTCATTAGACAGACCTGCCCCTAACGGGAACCCAATATGAACGAGCCATCGGTGGAGCTGAGTATGTTAACACCTTGTCCAAAATTTAATCTATTTCCGTATTAAAATTCATTAAAACTAGTTAATGCTTTAAAATCTAAAAATGGAATAAATATACAAACATACATGCGATAATATTAATGGCATTATTAGTGAAAGCAGCGTAAAAGAAAGCCTCCAGAGTAGTTTGAGTATTCTCTTCGATCTCATTAGGATTCCATCATTAGATCCAGACTTGATGGGAATCACTTGGTAAAATCGTTAAAAACACACAAACCTTCTCTATTTTTCAAAGTCGGTTAAAATATGACTTTTTATAAGTATCACCAACGCCGACGATAGAAAATATCAAATAAGTACATGTAAAAGACAGCCACTAAGACGAGACACGCAAAACAGTCGTTCAACATAATATAAGCCCTGTACAGATAATAGTGACCAGTCAATTTAATTGTATTAAAACGTTAGGCTGAGGGCACACGACCAATCAACTAATGTTCCGAGCATGCGAACCCGACACGCAACCAACAAAAAATTAGCTTGCATCGAGTACTTTTTGATTTTGCAAAATATTAAGAACGCTTTTATGTGTTTACTTTAAGATTTCTTTGACCTTTTGAGCAATCTGACCCAAATCTAACGTGGTCTGCCTAAAAGGTCAAATGTTTACCTTCTATAGAACGTTGGTGATTTTTATTGTTGACATGAATTGTATATTGTTGATGTGAATTGTAGATTACTCAGATTTTATTCGGGTATTGTATAAAACATACATACATATCTTCACGCCCAATCCCTTGCGGGGTAGGCAGAGAGTATCGAGTGCCAAACCTCACGGTCCTGGGAGACCATGTATTGTACATAACTACGTAATCATTCAATGAACCATACAGCGCAAAGTAATTCAAAAGTTTTTATGTTAGGAAAAGAAAAAAATTCCACAGTCGTGGTGGTAGGATTCCCGTGTTGGTTTTGGCTTCTTCGTAGAATAGAACTTCTACCTTCTCGTATAAGGCGAGCATAGGCTTGCTGTTACAAACAGCCTGACATCTGACTGATGGTAGAGTTTTGCTTCTACTCGTCCGGGTTGGTACCACTGCTTTACCTACTTCTGCTTACCATAACTTCAGTGCTTGCCGTTGACGTGTTCCAGTGCGGAGGTTAAGTTAGCTAGTTAACTTTCTTTTGATCGAAGCTACCGAAACCGTATAATAATGTGTGTTGTTTTTTTAATGAGTCTTTGACTTCCGCTGAGTCCAATCCATTTACTACGCATTGTCTTTTCTATTTGCTTGTGGTATGGGTGCTATCAACGCTACATATACGATATATAAAAATTAACACCCAGACCCGAAAATGCAGACATCTAAATATCCTGTCGGAAATCGAACCCAAGCCTCGAAGTTGGTCAGTGTAGTTAGGCATGTACGCTAACCACTCGACCGGTGAGGCTTTCAAACGGGTATACTAACGGATTACAGCTCGTTAATTATAGGAACGGATTCCATTTAATACTTTGTACCTATTGATTCGCAACAATATAATGGATTCCGTCGAATACATTTGTCTCTTTGGTGTTCAGTGTTGGACTTGACTGCATGAGGTAATTGGTTTGAATTCCGGGTCGGGCAGCAAAAAGGAAATGTGGTATTTCCAACTTTCTAATAAAAAAATGTTGCTCGGGATTAGATATGTGCCTATTTGGCTATAGGCTTGCCACCTACCACATTGTGAGACTAAGTGTCTTCGGCTAGTCGTAGGTGCCCTGGTTGTGCCTCTGCCTACTCTTTCGGGGATATGGGCGTGAAGATGCTTTTATTTTTACAATTGTCTAAAGGCACACTTGGCCCTACAAACATCTAAATCTGCAATGAATTTTCTCATAGTGGATTATTTCCATTCACACACTAAATCACTATCATATCAATATCTCAAATATCAATCTGGCAACCCTCTGTTTGAATAAAGTCTTAAGATTCTGACTCATGGGTTACGAAATGAGATTCTGGCAAATCCCATAGACTGTATGGTGGTTTGAATGGAAGACCGTATGCAGCGCACGTGGCGGAATGATTGTGTTTACTTTAGTATGTTCAAACAACATATTAATTTGATTCTTTTGTTGTAAAATGATCTTCGGAAGCCATTTTGGTTTTAATGAGATAGCAAACTATACCATCATAGTGTACATGGACAACAAATTATTGTCGCCTCTTTGGTCTAGCGGACCAGGTGTTGGACTTAACTGCTTAAGGTATCGGGTTCGATTCCCAGATTGGGCAACAAAAGTTTGGTTTTTCCAATTTTCTAATTAAAAAGAAATGTTGCTTGGGATTGGAAACAACGAGCATTTTAGCTCGTATTGATAAAAATTATGCCACAAATGCTCAATACTCGCTGCCTTAAGGAGCGTTGAAGTATTACGTAACGCAATATTTGAAGATTTTTGACCCCCCCCTTGTAACACACCGTAATGTTTTGCTGTACCCACTTTCCCTCTCTCTAAACGTTACGTAACACTCAAGTGACGATTTTCACTTTTTACCGTGTTGGTCCGGGCTCCTTTGTAGAATAGACCATCTGCCTTCCTTGCCAGGCAGCTCGTAAAAGGCGAGCATAGGCTTACCATCACTAACACCGTGACATCCGACTAGGTGGTAGATTTTGGCATCGACTCTCCCGGATTGGTACCACCGCCTTACCTATTCCTGCCGCCATAGCTGTTCCGGTCTGTCTGTTCCGGTTCGGAGGGTAAGGTAGCCGGTAAACTTACTTAAGTTCGAGGCCTAACAGCCCGACCTCAGGTTTTCAACGCACCATTTTCACTTTTGGTGTCTCTATTCGGCGTAAATTTCTTTCCAACAGGAAATCCGTCTGCTTGTTTGCCTTCCTATAACATAAAAAAAGTATATTTTTTATCCTTGGTATACTTTCAATGGCCTTTGCGGTAATAATACTAAATAAAATTTATATTTATTTATATTTACTAAATAAATAAACTATTTCTGTATTTAAAAATTAACAATTTTACGTAACGTGTTGTTAAAAACACCTCTCTTACCCTTGTAACGCATCGTAACGTTTTGCAAGACTTGTAGACAGCATAGAAATTATAGGAGCATCGCTGTCATATGGCGTGGTGTTAAGCACTGTGCAGTGTGCAAGTCTACCGGTTACCCTTCCAGATGGGAACATCACATTGTAATTATGGTGGCAAGAATAGGTAAGTTGGTGGATGTGGAAAGTTGCTGCAGAGCACTCTAGCAGTAGTGAAATTTTTTAGTAATCACCAATTTGACCTTATTCACCTCTTGAGAGGTACCAGGTAGGATGACCTAAGCTGACCTTCTTTGCACAGGGGATCTAGACCAATACGTATTCGTCTGAGATATTTTTAATCGACTTCCAAAAAAGGAAGGTTACCACAAAATCCAACTATAACCATAAAAATTATGTACTATAAGAATTTCACAGACGTTTCTCTCTTTGTTTTAGTTATATAAAAATGATGCTAGTTGCAACGGCAATAATAAAAATATCTTACAACTTACCGGCGCCAGGACAGTCGCGAATGCTCGTATATCACTACAATTGGTGCCTGTATTATATTCTTCTTATTTTTATTTCACTACTCTATTGTTTTAGAAAGAATATAAACTTTAAAGTTTGCATATTTTTTATCGGTATTTCGAAGTTCTTTTTGCGTTGTGGTTTTATATTTACAGATATATAAAAGGAAAATAAAAGTGACTGATACATTGAAATAAAATTTGTGAAATAAATGATCAAGGTACGCATCTGCTAAAAAGAAATAATTGAATATTACATAAAACGGACAGGTGTATGGTTGGTATTCGCCCTCAGAATCGAACTCGAATCTCGTGGATTATATCGGTCGTATTAAACGTGTATGCTAACCCCGGATAAACGATAGATACTGAAGAAAATGAAAAATAAAAGTTCCACCTTTTTCTTGTTTTTGGCATGGGCGTAAGCATCTGCCACTATTAAAGTTTAATTATTTTTCATAAACTTGTAACTTGATTTCCCAAAATCGAGATCAAATATTTAAAAAAAAAATCATAATTTGTCATATCAGAGTCTTATGGAAAGGAGTAGCATCATCATTGTAAGTTATTGTGTTTTGACCTCGAACCTCGAAAAAATGGTTGAGATTATGTTTTCGACTTGTGATATGTTTATTTTTTTATCAAAGTATGTTGATCGATTTATTTGTCGTTTGTTAACTGATTTCAAAAATACTTTTTGATTTGAAAGAGCCTATTTTCGAAGTGGTCTCTTATCACTTAATCTAGATATGATTACGGAATCTTAGATGACATAGTTATTGAAATCGAAGTAGGTTTTTTTGCAGTTTTACAACACTTCAACTATTTTTACTCTAAAACTATTCGTTTAAATAACACTTCATTTGTGCACTTTCATTGTACAAAATGCCAATGAAATTGATTAATTTTACTTCATATACGCACAAATTTCAATTATGAAAAAACTAAGTCCATCTTTTTTTCTCGACCCCAAAACCCTAGTAGCCATCTTAATTCATTTGCGAAGGTTTGCCATAGTAATACACCAATGGTAGACAGGCGCGACGGTTTTTAATATGAACACGAACTGTTATTACGTATGTAAAACATTGCATGCGATTTCCATCTCTTTTTGTAATATGCATTGTCAAAAAACATGTAGGTTTTTTAAACGAACAAGTACATGGCTCTTCTGAGAAAAAGAAATCGTCACCTACAAACTATGTCATACAGGGTTACTCTTAACTAACGTATAACTTTTCTAGGACGTCTTTAGTACATCGACAGCAACAACTTTTAGAAAATCGCAAAAAAAAGAACTTGGTTCTCCATACTTTGTCAGAGGACGATGAACTTTTTGTATGGATAACCAAATTCTTTTTTCGCGATTTTCTAAATGTTGTAGAATAAACGCTGATGCTTTTCATATTTTTAAAGAAAGAAACAATTGTACAGTTTTACTTATCACTTTTTTATATTATTTATTACTTTGTAATTAATAGCCTACCGGTTTCGCTTCATCAGGGCTAAAACTTAAATTACTAAACAATATTTTTGATGTGTAAATAATAATTTTGACGTACTAAGGCCCCCAAAAAAAGTTATGCTTTACTTACGAGTAACCCTGTATATGCGTTACTTTACGACCAGAAACTTAGGTTACGACTTTAGGACGATTAGGTAAGTCTACCGACTACCCTACCCTCCAACACGGTCTACAAAAAGCGAAAAATTTTGCTATGGTAATAGGAATCGGTAAGGAATCCGGTCAGTCGAGTTTTACTTGTCTAGTTTTGTATTACTTATCATGACAGAGATAAGCCAAAAGCACAATGAACAAACAGAATAGAAAAGTATGAAGAGTTTTTCAGTTTTTTTTTATTATTATAGACAGCAAAAAAACGACGGAATTCTTGATGGTGAAAAACATAGGTCAGTAGCTGCTTATCTGTGATTAAGTTAAGTAAAAAGAGTATAAAGGTACTTTGGGGGTAGATTTTTTAAAAAAGTAGGTAATGTTTGAGCACGTGTCTTTTGCTATATGCATATCAAATTTTATCAAAATTAGTAAAGCCGTGTAATAGTAAAAGCCTTACAGACAGACATACAGACCTGTCGAAAAACAGAAGCACGCAATCATTAGTTTCTATTTTTTTTAAATCCCTACAAATTCCCAAGAGATTGAATCCCAAGCGGCGGGGATGCCCGCGGCGCGAACTTCTGTTGCTCTCCTGAGGGAACCACTCAGTTCAAATACTCATCTCATAGTCCTGCCCACTATTTACCATTTCAGAAGCCTCTTATTTGAAAAACTAAGTGTGGGTAACACACACATGCTTATAATGTTTTCTCCGTTCAACACGTGATCCTTAAAAATGGCTGCCCTTAAAAATAAGTGTTAAGCTACTACTAATTATGTCTTAATAAATACTTAGCTGTTTAGCTTTGGTGGGCTCATATCATATTACTTAAATATTTTTTTAATTTGACAATATTAATTATTAGTAGCTGTTCAGGGTTCAGTTTGTATGCGAAGATTTAAACGTTGTTATTTTTACAGTTTTCTAGCTGTTTGACGAGATAAAATATACCTTATATCCTTTTACTGATTTCAAGCTACCTGCCCATTAATTTTCAGCCAAATCGGTTTAACTGTTCTTGAGTTATAAATAGTATAATTAGCAGGACTAATAATTATTTAAGCGCAGATGAACTGCAAAGCCCGATTACAATCTAACTACTCGTATTATATTATACCTGAAAAATCACTAGTCCCACCTCGGAATCATGACCTATCTTTCTATAAGAGAACTATCAAAATTGGTTAGCTGTGAACGAGCAAAAAGTGATAGGTATTTACCTATTGCCGCTATTTTTAGTCCCCACAAATTCCCGGGAGATTAAATCCCATGCGGCAGGTATCCCCGCGGCGAGGGCTTCTTTCTCTCTCCTGAGGGAATCCCTCAGGTCCGAGCATGATCTAGGAGTGTTGGCCACTATTTGCAATTTATTAAGAAACCTCGGAGTATTTCTTTTTGCACTGCTAAACGTTTTAAGGATATAATGACATGTAGAATCTGTGGTGTAGCGGTCCAAGTGTCGGACTTGACTTCATGAGGTCCCGGTTTTTAATTCCGGGACGGAAAACAAATAAAATTTTCTGAAACAAAATGTTGCTCTGGATTGCATATGTGCCCGGTTGGCGAAAGGCTTGCCACCTATCTCATTGTGGGACCTAGTGTCTTCGGCTAGTCTTGGGGACCTGGCGTTGGCGTGAAGATACTTATTTTTTCATTCAAAATTACGATGTGTGGTTGGCGATATGCTTTCCGCCTATTACATTGTGGGACTTAGTCTACTAGGCTAGTCGGGGGTGTGTTGGTTGCCCTTCTACCTACCTCTTCCGCATGGGCATGAATACACTTTATGCTATAAAATTAAATATGTTTATATCAGTTCAAACCAGTCCAATGTAAATACATGTTACATTAATACTGTACAATTTAAAGATTATTTTCTACTTCATTTTAGGATCTCCTTTCAGAGACCACCTGATGCTCACATCGTTAGCAAATTCAGACCCTTATGCCATTTAGCGTATCCTTAAATACTTTTGTATGACCCTTCAATACTATTACAAAACACCCCATGTTAAGATCCGACTAAATCCTTCTCACAAAAGAGTATAACTCTGCTATTTCATATTCAATTAAATGTTTTGAATGGGAGAAAAAATCTCTCGGATTTAGTAGTACAAGTTGTGTTTTGCTTAGGGGTTGTGGTTTTGGATTACAGGGTCCAGATGAAGATAATTAGAGTACTTATAGTGTTGGGGTTTTTACGACATATTGAATGATAATAAAATAGATATCCTTGTTATCAAAGTGGAGTACTTTTACACCCGTATTTCCGAAGAGATAGGCAGAGGCACGCACGCAGTCGGAGCACCCACGACTAGCGAAAGATACTAAATCCCACAGTATGACTGGTGTTAACCTACGCCTAACTGGCACGTGTTCACTGCCGAACGTTTTTTTTATTAGAAAATTGAAAAAACTCGTATTAATTTTTGTTGGCCGACCCGGGTATCGAACCTGGGACCTCTTAAAGTCAAGCCTAATTCCAGACCACTAGACAGAGGCAACTATAAGGTATATTGTATGATATTCTACTACTAGTACATCTTCATGGTCCACCGAACATAGTTTATAACTCTACAGCATGTTACTTTTTATTAAAAAAATGTAGATATTTAAAAAAAAATATTGAAATAAATTGATATTTTGATATGACTATTAAGTTTTTAAACCTCACGATTATTAACGACAGCTATTTTAAAAATGTTCATCATTATTTCAGTCTTTTCCAACATAAACTCGCTAAATGAAGCTCCAAAAAATTTGTGGAGCGACCTTCATCGATCCCCCTGTATTAATGTTGTACCCTCACACGTGCCTATACGTTTATCTATTAATATCTAATTACTGCGCCCTTAGTACACCAGCATGCAGGGAGCTAATCCTGATTGAGTTCACTTAAATTTTTGCTACAGTGTTACGTTACTTTAGTTATACAGGGTGCTTTAAAACTAATGCTAATATGTCAAAATCTAATCTGTATTATCAGTGTTTTGTATTTTGTTGCCAGGTTTAGTCGTAAGAGATTTGTTAGAGGGTATAAGTTTTAAAGCTGTCTGTACAAGTACATACCTTTCAACCTTAAAAATAAAAAAAAAACTTATCAAACAGCATTTTAAATTAAAAAGAAACAAAACAATGTCAAATTATGCTATAGTTTTTGTGATTGGAAATAGTTAAAAAAAGGATCTTCACGCTCATATCCCCGAAAAGGTAGACTCACACTCAGGGTTCCTACGACTAGTCGAAGACACTAAGTCCCACAATGTGATAGAATCGCCAACCGTGCGTATATCCAATCCCGGGCAATGTTATCTTTACTAGAAAATCGAAAAACTTTCTAGTTTTTAAGTTGTCCGACCTGGGAATCGAACTCGGGACCTTAAGAAGTCAAATCTGACACGGAACCGCTAGACCACAGAGGCGGTTAGAAATATTTATATTGTTTATTATTTAAAACTAGCTGCGCCCCGCGGTTTCACCCGCGTAAGTCTCAATCCCGCGGGAACTCCGGGGTAAAAAGTAGCCTATATGTTATTCTGGGTCTTCAGCTACCTACATACCAAATTTCGTCGTAATCGGCTTTGTAGTTTTTGCGTGAAAGAGTAACAAACATCCATACATCCATACATACAAACTTTCGCATTTATAATATTAATAGGATAGTTGAAAAGTGACGTAGGATTTTAGATTCGCAAGCTTAGCCGAGGGCGACTTATAGTTTGGAATCAAAAAACTTTATGTGAATGCTCACTGTCACAATCGTAGTTTTACAACTTGTATGTGTGGTCGCGTTTCGATCCGGTAGATTTTAAATAAAAGACCGGTAGAAATAAAAGACTGTTAAATTGTAATACTGAATTCTGAATAAAACTGAATAATACCCCGTGTTGGTCCGGGCTTCTTTGCAGAATAGACCATCTGCCTTTCTTGCCAGGCAGCTCGTAAAAGGCGAGCATAAGCTTATCATGACATCTGACTACGTGGTAGAGTTTCGCAGCGACTCGCCCGGATTGGTACCACCGCTTTACCTATTCCTGTCGCCATAACGTCATGACGTGTTCCGGTTCGGAGGGTAATAGTAATAGTAATAGGCCTATCATCCTGACCTCATATTGGCAACGCACCATTACCATCTTTGGTGTCTCTAGGCGGCGTGAATTTCTTACCATCAGGAAATCCGTCTGTTTGTTTGCCTTCCTATAACATAAAAGAAATATATTTTTTAGGTCAGGTCTAATAGTAAGAGATAGCCGCGACGTATAGATACCATAGCTATAGATATAACGGTTACTCTACCCTCCAGGTCAGAATATGAGAGAGTCATTGCGGTGACAGGAATATGTAAGGTGGTGGATCCCTACTCGCTCAAGTTATGCACAGCACTCTACCACCAGTGGTCTTGTTGGCAATTAACTATATTTTAATCTGTACTCGCCTCTTACGAGGCAGTTGGTTTATTCTACTTACCGGACTTGGTCCAATACAGGGAAATCGCAATAAAACTGCAAAAAACTGACTTACTGTAGCTCCCAATAAGTACCCAAAGTTTTAGTACGTACACGAAATCAAGTATTTTCTCGATTTCCATAAGATTACGTCATCAGATCTAGACTTAATGGCAAGGGAACTTCATTAGAAGTATGCTGTTTCAAAGGAAAAAATAATTTTTAAAATCAGTCAGTAAAAAAATCGATTAACATACATAAAGAAAAATATAGGAGTCCACTAAAAGTGACATCTAACCATTCCATATTTTTTGTCAGTTTATCTTTCAAAATAATTTTATGCCTAATTTCGAAACTATGCAAATGTACTTAATGATAGGCTACGATTATATAAAGGGTGCATGAATTAGCGAAAAGCTATTCCGTGATTAAGACGAAGTATCTTATCTTAATGTTTATTTTTAATTAATTTAATTTACGTTTTTGTATCACACTGTATTTTATCATTTTGATTTGCATAATTTTGAATATATTAAAACTGTAATGTGCTAGTGCAACGCTTACTACTCGTAATATTAAAAGTTAATACCTACAGCTTAGTTCTGAAATTCAACTCCTTGTCAAGGTTTGTTTAACCTTCAAATATTTTTTTTTAAATTTATGTATTTTTTTAAAAAAGGGAGAAATATAATTGAGACGTAAAAATTCGTCGAAATCAAGTACATAAAAATAAAATTCCATTAAAATCAGTATCTCAGAAAAGAAAATAATTGATTTTATGTTTGTCAAAACGTTTACGAATTTTACTTTAGCAAGAAATTAGACCTAAACAAATTTAATAGCCTAATTTTATCCTGACATATCTAAGGGTTCGTGCATGGCTAACAAAAAACACGCGAGCAAAGACGCAGGAATCAGCTAATGCAAAGTAAAATTTAGTTTTATTTTAATAAAGTAATCAGCCAGTCAGTTGCTTTAATATTAAATTTTGTTGACAGCCCATCGTATACGAAGGCCAGGACAAGAATCCAGAGATGTGCAGAGTTCTCCTGACGCATGAAGTTATGTGCAGGTAAATATTCTAAGTGGTAATGGTAATAAATGGAAAAAATGCAGACTCCTCGTCTGATGGTAAGATATGACCGTCAAAATTAAATACGTCAAATATGTAACATTTAAAAAAACTAGTTTAAGTGAATGTTGCTACAACACAGCCTTCTCTATTATGCCAAAATCTCACATTTTAGAAGGAAGTTAGAACATGAAGCCTCTTATATAAATTTGTTTACCCTCTACTGTATAAATCTGAACAATACAGTTGTGATCACCGACGTTATGATAGCAGAAATATGCAAGGTGGTGATATTTCTTGCGTGTATTACTAAACTCCTCGTAGTTTTATTTATCATGTTAAAGTTTATAAAAATCGATTGTTTTATTAAATTTAAAATAATGATCGTTTTCATTAGTTTAGTCGCCTCTGTCGGCTAGCTGTTTAGTGTTGGTCTTAACTTGAGATCCAGGTTATGATGTCCGGGAACGGTAACAAAAGAAAAATGTGTTTTTAATTTTTTTTAATAAAAAACAACATTGCCTAGGATTGGGTATTTGCCCGGTCAGTCTTAGGCTTAAACATCTATCATATTTTGAAAATTACTTCTTTTTCGTATTGGGCTAGTCGTGGGTGTAGTTGTGCCTCTGCTTCCCTCCTAGTGGATACGGGAGTGATGATATTTTGGCATATTAGTTTATATCTTTATTTTCTTTATTAGATAACTTATAACAAAAAACAATGAAAGGAAACTAAACTCACGTTATTCACGTCACACTATTAATCAAAAAAAGATATAAATACTTTTGCATGTCATCTTCCCAAATAGTATAATAAGGGTGGAGAATATTCATCAATAATTCTAGCCTCAAATATGTGACATTTTGGAGAAACTAGTTTAGATAAATGTTACTACAACAAAGGCTTTTCTATCGTACCAAAGTCTCATACGTAAGGAAGTTTGTGTTTGTTATTTTTTATTTATTTTTACTGTCGTTATTCAGTATTCTTAAGAACTGAAAAAAGATTAAAGAACTGACGAATTTGTATGTTAATAGATTATCTTTATAATTAAAAATATATATTTGTCTGTATATACGTGCATAAGTTCCGAACGACTGGAACAATTTGGCTTCCTTTGGTTTTCAAATTATTTGTAGACGTCCAGGAAAAGTTTTAAAAATAAGAGAAAATGAGAAAATCCTGTAAAAAAACAAGGAAAAACAACAGCTTAACGTTTTCCTTACAAACTGAACAGGTGAAACGATTACGCTGGGTCGGCTAGTTTTTAAGAATAAAAAGTTTTATTAAAAAACCGTGTATTTGGCTTTGACATTATTTAGTTTAGACAGTTTTGTTATAGAGCTTATATTTATAAGCCCTACAACAAAACTATCTAAACTGGCTAATTTTTTCTTTTATTTTTTATGTCATTTCACCGAATGCTATTTCTTATTTCTAATTAAAACTGCCTATCTTTATTTAAGATATTTTAGTTGCCAATTTATATTTTCTTTTCATGTTTTCGTTGGTTGTTATAAAAGCAATAATTTAATTAAAAATGTATATCGAATATATGTTCAAATTAATATTGTTTTATGAAATTTATAAAAAACTGTATTGTTTTATACGAATTTTCCTAAATAAATAGAGCATTTTATCGATATTAAAATCATAACAGTCTAATATATACGTAAAATCAGTAAAATCCATAAAAAAACTTTTTTTTGCTTCGCCTCTGTGGTCTAGAAATCCTTGTGTTGGATTTGACTGCATGGGGTCCCTGGTTGGAATTCCGGGTCGGGCAACAAAATGTAAATTTGGTTTTTCCAATTTTCTTATAAACAAAAACGTTGCTCGTGATTGGATAAGTGCCCGATTGGCGATAACTTAACACTAATCGCATTGTGGGACTTACTGGAGAGCTAGTCGTGGGTGACCTGGTTGTACCTCTGCCTAATCTTCGGGGATATGGGCGTGAAGATATTTTTGTTATTTTTTTAATAAAGAAAAAACTTAATTCTGTACAAGATTTGAACCTGTTCCCTTTCGTCTCATTAAACTGTTTTTGTTTTACACGAAATTCCGATTTGTAAACAAAACACTTTTTCAAGTAATAATGTTTGAAACTCAATCAAGTGACTTCGTAATTATAGGGATCTAACAACAACCCGCACGAATCAACAAAGAAGTGAATGTCCTTATTAATTTAACCATTTGTTTGGGGTGGTTTTTCCGGTCGTAACTGTAACGCGTCTCGCCGCTACAAACGTGTGCTTGTGTTCTACTGATTAGTGATGTCTGTTGTCATTTTAGAATTTATCGATATCTGCCATTGACATATTTATTTACCGGTGAATATGACAGATTTTATTAAAATTTGGTGCACTTTGAGGGTCCTTGTATGGTACAGTAAAGATAGCATGCCAATATAAATTATTTGAATGACGTATTTGCTTTATTTATTACGCCCTAACTTTTAAATAAATACTAGAAACGTTTACATTTTTAATATTACTTGAGATATGGAAATTTTGTTTCGTAAAAATTGCTCTATTGCTGTTATTAGCTCAGCTGAATTCTGTAAAAAGCTAATCGGTTAGCTAATAGAATTAATATTACTTAATAAAGAAAGAACAACTGTAAGTAATGCAAACTTTATGTATGTAATAATGCAACAGTTAAAATAAATTAAAAAAAAAACAGTTGTAGGTATTTATTGCCACTAAATATTTCATAAACGTACTTTAAAATGCTGTACCATTTCGAGTGTTTTGTTTGCTATGAGTTACTTTGATAAAATGATAGATTTTTGAATTGGAACTATTGAAACTAACATCGATAAAGCATGGACCATCCCTACAGTTGAGTCTGCGTCTGTGTTTGCAATTAAAATTTTATTCTACCTTAGACGCAATATCTACGTCGCATTTAACGCGATATGTGCGTCCCTTTTCCACGTCTTCAGGGGAGGAGTCTCAAGGGAGTCTGTCCTTTCAATGTCTTTGCCCTTTGCGCCAAGGAGCCATGATAGGGCGCGTGTTCTACACTCTGTGAAGTTCCTTGTTTTGTTAGTGTTATTTTTATTAGTTTTATGAGTTATTTAATGTAAGACAACTTGTGTAAAGTTGGAATGTCTTTGTCGTACTAGCGTTTATGAAATCTTGTAATTTATTATGCGGTTTTAAATTTAATTCGGACTGTAGACTAAAGTTTGTCTTTGCTTAGAATAATCCCATTTTAAAACAAATATAAGATTCGTATTTTGAAAGTTATAACATTTATTGTCTACTGTTTTGTTATAAGTATATATTTTTGGAAAAAAATCTTCACGCTCGTATTTCTAAAGAGGTAGGCAGAGCCACATGTTTTCGAAAACACCATATCTCACAATGTGGTCACAAGCCGACTAGACACATATCCAATCGCAGACAACGCTATTTTTTTATAAGGAAATTGAAAAAACACATTCTTTTTTATTCGATCGACTCAAACTCGGGATTTTATAAAATAAAGTGGACCGTTAGACCGCAGAGGCAATTTTTTAATTTCTTACGATACCTGTAGGTATATTTATATAAAAACAGGAAATCTGCATGCTTGTTTGTCTTAGGGATAAACACGTAAAATACCTCTTTACATGCTAAGAAACGCTCTTTAGATTGAAATTGAATGGATGAAATTATATGAAAACTGCTGAGGACCAAAGTGTAAAAGGAAAATTTGGAAAGTGAATCTTGGGTTCCTACCCTTAAACGCGAACAAATGTCGGTTTTTATAAGTTGTATAAGGGTGATGATGACTAACATTTAGAAATATATATGTATGTGTTCATCACAGAAATGTATCCTCTCTGTGTATACAATTTTATCATATACTAGCTGTCCGGGCGAACTTCGTTTCACCCGTTCAGTATGGGAAACAATAAAGCATTATTGTCCCTACTTTTTCTTGCAACTTTGCCGGTTTTCTTCTTCTAACTAACTAATCCTTTCAAACCTTCTAACTAACACAATAAAAAAAAAAAGAATTATCCAAATCGGTCGTCTTCGGAAGTTATGCGCTTACTAACTAATTTAGCGATTTATTTTAATACTAGTAGTCGCCCATTAGTCGAAATTCGACCTTAATAAATTTTAATATCTTATTGTATAAGAACGCCATCTTCATTTTTTAAGACCAACTACTTTGTTTTCTGGATAGTTAGTGCGCCATCCGTGATCTTTTATCGCCAATATCAATATATTTGTTTGTTTGTGTCAAATGCATGGTATTTTATTCACTAATGTAATGTACTTTATAAGCATTATTGTTGAAAAATATTATGCACTTCTTCTACACATAAACTATAAGTGTACCAAATTTCATACTCCTCCGTCCGCGCAATTTTTATGAAAAGGGGCCCAAAGTATAATATATAGATAATGCATTAGGTAATAAATAAATATTCCTGGTCAAGTTACACAAATAAAATCTAATCCCAAAGTAAGAAATATATATGCTTGTATTATGGGTGTTATTTAACGATACTTTATACAAAAAAATAATACTTAACTATATACCAGATTCAAGACATTCAATAAACACCCAGTCCCGGAAATGCAGATATTTAAATGTTCATTACACAAATGTCTGTCCCCGTCGGGAATCGAACCCGAGCCTCGCGTTTGGTCGACGGAGTTAAGCTTGTACGCTTGCTTCTCGACCAATGGGACGGTCAGAATAAAGTATTTTCAAATACTACTGTATAATTAATACGAATATTTTTTGCAGTCGGTGTTGTGACAAGAAAAGCTGCGGGAATAGAAATGAAACTCCTTCAGATCCAGTAATTATTGATCGGTAAGTAATTAGCATGACCTCTTGAAGAGCTTTCTATAGAAATATAGAAATGATGATATAACATAGTAAGATGAACTTAACATGTGCGTTATTCATATGTTTATGTCACAATTCGTACTATCTCAATATATTTGTTGATTTCAGAATGTATACTTTTAATCGTCGGCATTGGGTGACATTCTATTGGATACACTCTATTAAATTAATTTTCAGAATTAAAAATTTAACGCTTTATGTTACGAACAAACTGATAATTTTTACTTTAACATCATCATCAAGGCTTCGTATCTTAAGATCTACTGCATGTGACCGTTAAAAAGACGTAAACAAAAAAGGAATATTTAAACAAAAATTCAAATTGTCAAAGTCAAATTGCAATAACAAAAAACCTAATTTTTGAAATATATTTATCTTTAGTTGCAAAACCTTGATCGTGTTGTAAAAAGTGAAACTAGTTCGCTTAAGTGCTAGTTTGCCTATTGAATAATGTACTTTAGAAAAATACAAAGTTTTGTTCAGTAGAAAAAAGGAATAACATATCAACAAGTAATTTTGTATTGCAAAAGTGTTGTAACTTTTTTGGTCTGCAAAGCAGAGAAGCAGTATATTTGTATATCAGGTCTAACACATCTATAGAGTCTGTTGCCCACGACTGTCTCTTACTACCAGGGGGCTGGTTCTGTGTATTTTGAGTGCTAATCACTGGGAAAAGTGTACATCAAACAGCTGTCAAATGACGTGTTACATATTTGCTATCTCCTGTGACCAATAGAAATACAATGTAGATAGCAATGTATAATGAAGATACCAAACACGTTATTTGACAGCCATTTGATGTACACTTAATCCAGTGATCATCACTAAAAAGATACTTAATAGCCCTGTGATATCCTATAAAAATAAACGTTTAGATGGGACATAATTATCGACGTAATCTGTGAGAAATAAATACAAAAATCAACTCATGAACTAAATCATCGTTTGTTCAACTGGCAGAACATCGTCACCAAAAGACACACACGTACCATACACACACACATCACATTCACACACAGCTAATCATTTTTTTTCCTTAAAAGTTTGTGGTGTACAAATTGATTTCGATTTTCAAATTTTAATCATAAAAACAATTGTTAAAAAAAATATGGTACCCTAAATACCATTCTAATATCGTGTAGAAAATTGCCCGACAACTCATGCTGAGTTATTCAGTCAGGGATAGAATGGAGAGAGCTAATCAGGCTGACAAATATCGAAATTTCAATAGAACCCACCGCGCACTATCAGGAGGTGAGGGGTAGTGGGATGGACTGACATACTGCTTTTATTTTCCCATCCTTTTCGGGAATCCAATTGAGATAGGCGTCTCCCATTTCGTACATTGTTCGATATTCTCAAATTAGGGTTGACGAATGAATAAATCATTTTGGAATACATTACTTGGGATGCTGCCTTTAGTCGATTTTGAACAGAAAACCTACAATTATCAAAAATATGATGTTAGTCATCGTCATAAAGAAACTGATTTGGGTATATATGGATTGATACTACGTGACCAAATTTTATTTTCACTTCTTTCTACCCGTTGGTGACCAAAATAAAAACCATAATTTAAAAATCAAAAGGGTTTTCTAGTAGGTATCTAGAAGATGTCGTGTATTAGAAAACTCTATTCATTTTTAAGTGATTCACAAACATGTTTATCAACATTTTTTAACAACAACAACAACAACAACCTAAAGAATTGGTTTATCACGCTTGTCACGTCGAACTTGAACGTACTTACTTGTAGTAGTAAAAAAACCCTTTAAAGGAGTCTTCTGAGATTTTCCTAGGAGATAGTAGCTTTGTGACGAAGTTCAAAGTGACCAAGTGTGACATTTAGTCAATTTTTTTCTTACTGTTATTAAACACTGAACGGATTTAGGTACCCGGGGAGACCTAGGTTGACATTGCACGATCGATTCGTTTGAGTTTTGTCCAAGGGTTGTGTAAAGAATCTCCGAAACCGGCGTGTTTGAATAAAAAGAGTACTGAATGTGGAAGAAGCTATGCATTTTGCAAGGATCGCGACATATGGCACTCGATACTCTTTGCCTACCCGTGAAGGTATGTATGTATGTATTAAACACAAAACATTACCTTGAATTCGAAATAATATTGTTAATAAATAAAGAAATATAAGCTTATGACTTTATCCACAACTTATAGTAAATCAAATGCAAATGTATTCGATACAAAATATTGCATAAAATCCTTTTTAAATGCCAATAAAAATGCTGGCAACCCTATCAATTCGTTCGCCGGTTTTGTAATTCGTTCGATTCAATTTTTTCTACCTTTTAAAACAAAAAATTCAATGCCGACCTTTGTGTGCGAACTTTCCTTTGCTTTCGGCGGGGCATGAAGTTGATCCTCGAATTTCACCAACTTGATGTGTTTAAATTAACACGGACACAAAACCTTCATTAGGCTTGTGGATAAATTTCAGATTGGATTTGAAAATTAATATTCATAGGATATTTTAAACTCACTGTTTCATTTTGTTAAGGATTGATTATGTTTTTTTATATGTTGGATGTAGCAAGCAATATTCGACGTTATTATAACTGACGCAAAACAAACAAGTTGGAGCGAATCTTACATCGCGGTATTATAGTTTTCTAGATCATGTTACATAACTTCGCACGCATTGCAGCCTCCGGTGAATTTGTAAAAACCGCGAGGTTGACAACATATTAGTCATTCCAAAGAAAAAAAAAAGCAGCCTAATGCTGCGGAAGGATTTCGGTCATAGGCTCTTCTCTAGGTTTTTTTCTTTTTTTTTGTCATGATCTTCGCTAGTAGGTATATTGACACAGTGTAATTTTATGGTTAGTACACTGGTATCATAGTATACTAACTATAGACTAGCCTAATGAAAAGCAATTATAGAATCAGTTATTATGTGATGATGGTAACTAAATGGTAGACTTTTGGAATGCCTCTTCCACCTATTATTCACTATTTCTTTAGTCATAACTCCTCTGATCGTCTTGTTTTGGAAGAAAAGTAGGAGAAATAGGTTAAATTTAGGAATAGGAGAGGTGTGTTAAGTTTGACGTGCGTGTGTGTGTCATTGTGTCTGTGTGTGTGTGTTTGTCTGTTTATGACATCATAACTTTTGATGAAATTGAAGTTTATGGGATGGTCCAATTTTTAATGCAGATTTTTTGTTTGAAAACTGACGTGATAAAAATAGTTCTTATCAACATTTGAAGACGTTTTAGTCGGAGTTTATTACAAAGTTTTAATTTTTGTGTTATGTTTATATTCTTATCACTGTTCTTTTTGTTATAAGTATCACGAACTTAAAATCTCTCGTAAGTCCGCTAGGTTGTTAGTTGTAGGAAAGAAAAACATAGGTGTTTCCCGTAGTTTTGTCTGTGTATTGATATGTTTGTGCTTTAATAAAAAGTAAAAAAAATAATAAATATGTATTAACAATGCGATACAGGAGTAAGAATTTAAGTAACTGGGCTTAATAGTTGACCTACTCTTAAAAACCATCTCGATCAAATCGTCTTTCAAATAAAAAAACCGCATCGAAATTGATCCATTCGTCACATATCAAACGAGTACATAAACTTTTTACACCCCTAGATTTTCGTCGGGGGTTGAAAAATAAGTATGGGATAACTTAGTTTTTTATCACCACTTCACCTTTTCTTGTTATCTAACCAAATAATTTTAATGGTGAGTACTGATGTTAGTAGTTATAGTTTTATTTTTTTAGAGAGAAGAAGACAATAAACTTATTCACACTTACTTATTACCCCAGCCTCAGATTTGCAACACATAATTTCCAAATTCAAACATGTATATGAGTGTGTAGCGGCACCTGATTTTGAATCACTCCAATTCCATCGAAAAGGTTTTCTTAGTTTTTGACACGAGCATGAGCATCTGCCATTAAATTCAAATTTAATTAGTATGCATCAAATTGTTCCATTTCGCATAATCGAGTTTAATTATTTAAAATATAATATAATAATAAAATAGATATAAAAAATAGTCATGCCAAAGTTTTAGTTATCTTTACCGAAGCTCATCAAACGAGAATCACTTTATTTGATCATTTTTAATGGATAAAATAATACCACAATTAATTATCATCTTTCATTATTTACACGAAGTTCAGTAATAATGAAAATACTGCCGCCATATTTTTTTTATAATCCCGCCAAAATTCCTAAAAAGGCTTAAAAGTAAGAATGATTTTATGCAACAAAGAATAATCCATCAGAGATTTAGCCTCACCCACAAACTATAAATGTGATAATTGAAATTATGCAATCACTGTAAAAAAACAGCCGCCATATTTTTTCAAGCTAAAGTTTAAGGCATTTTAACCTTAGCTCAACAAACAAGAATTATTTCATTTTATTACTTTAACTATACAAAATACCACCAAAATTTATAAACATCTTTCGTTATTTACACGAAGTTCAATAATTATAAAAAACTGAGGCCATCTTTTTTCATAATCCCGCCAAAACTAAAAAGGCTTAACAGTAAGAATGGTTTTATGCAACAAAGAATAATTCATCAGACATTTAGCCTCACCCACAAACTAATGTGATAATTGAAATTATGCAATTGCGTGCGAAACGCTGCCACCGAATTCATTATCGTCGTTTGCAGTACTTTTTTATATGGTGTCACAGCCCAAAATGATAGCCTTTGTTAATGCTTTAATTACAACAGTGTCATAATAGTTTATTTAGTAAATGGATACACTGTTGATTTATAGTTGGACTTCGTTATTCTTTGTAGACTAATAATTTGAGTTTTATACCTACGCTGTAAATGTTTATTGTTTGTGAAATTTAGAGCTTTTTGATGGTGAATTTTAATATGTTTTTACTTTATTAAAAAACTTTAGTATGAAAATTAATGAAGAGGGTTGGCAGTTATTAACCTAATGTAATTGAAGGTATTTCTATTACACGTACTTTTGTTATGCTATCTTTTAATTTTGTTATAATTATATACCGGCTGAAATTGGACAACTGCGGCAAATGAAAGGTGGAGATTTGGTAACATAACATGTTACTTGATGATTTTCGTTAGTTAATTTACGATTTTCAATTATGAAAAATAGTTTATTTTTCTCTTCAGATGGTAAATATTATACTAGTGATTCTGCTGTTCACAAACTAAATTTATTATAGATGCATGCTGTCTTTTTCAAATGAAACAAAAACAAAAGAGATGGAACATTTTAGATATGATAGATTAGTCCGGACATGATAAATTTTGATGATTTTAATCAACGTTTTTAAAAAGATTAAACGTTAGTAAAAACGTTGTACTTAGACTAAATCTCGTCGTCGTACTTAAACTAATCTGGCAGTACTAAAAATATACTTTAGTGTACTTCAAGGTAGGTACTTTCGTTGAAAGAAGATTGCGATCATTCAAATTGGTTTAGTGAGAGCACAACAAAATTACTACCAATAAGTAATGTAATGTAAATGTAAATACAAAAAAATGTTTTTATCACCGTTTTCTTGATATTCCAAAATGATTAAAGAACCAGTTTTTGTGTTCACGTGATAACTTGGTTACCACCATCCGAAGACAAAAATACACTTTTTTACAATTTTAAATCTTGAATTGAAATGAACGTTGAATAGTGACGTGTGCCAAACTTCCACTTTCCGTTTGTTTCAATTTTACAATTCTGTGTTTATTGTATAAGACATGGACTCTTATTAATAAATGTAGATTAAATTACGCCAAGGTTTAAGTTTACATTATAGTCTATATTACTATATGATTATAGTCTATCCGTCTTATTATAAAACATGGAGTAAAGTACTCCAAGGTTCAGCCTGGTATTATAGTCTTCATTACAATGTGATAAAAGTTATAATATCAACTAAATTTGACTCTCACGTTAGTCTACGTTTATTAATAAGTAAACCCTTAGAGTATTTTAGTTTCTGTTTATAAATGAGAAGGCAAATGTCGTTTTTCTGATGCAAGGAATATAGAACGAAAATTGTTTTATTATTTTCAATCTTAAGTCACAATTAAGTGCCATGTACATAGTGTATTAAATTTCGCAACACAATGATATTATATATATTTTTTTAAATATTAACATTTTTAAGGAAAATTAAAAACAACATGTAGATGTGTATAACATCTTTTAAAACCGATCAAGCATCCATATTTTATGTTGCTGATAAAACGAGGTTCTCAAACTTAGTTGTTATAGCTGAGCCACGGAGTAAAACCGTTTGAGTATCAATAACACGGCAAATAACTGACGTAACGGTAAAAGCAGGCAACAATCCAGAACCCTTCGAATCAGCAGCAATTTGTTAAGTGGATTTTTGCCCGAGACACGCTCGCGGCTCGTTGCGCTTCTGTACACAATTTCATTATCTGTGCCCGCCTGCCCGCGGCCGGTTCCACTATTAACTTATGCGATGCTGTTCAGCTATGGAAATTTCCTCAGAATATTTTTAATGTATTAAACTTTATTTATTTAAAATCTCGACCCGATTTGCACTGTACAAGCTATCAATGCGTTTGTTAAGCCCGTCATAGTATAAATCTTTAAAGCTAATTAACTAGATTAAACTAGATTAAACGTTTGAATTGGTTTTATATTGCATTAAAATTAATAACCTTTATTAGCCTTACTACGTAATTATGCTTCCCCGTGACAAATTAATAATTTTTTTTTTGTAAATTTTAATTATTACAACCTATTACTGTATATAATAGCAGATCATAGTAATTTTCATTTTATTAAGTATATTTAGTATTTCCACGCTTGCCCCTCTAACAATGAGATAGTCGATCGAACTTTAAATAAAAAGTTAAGATCTTAAAAATTATGCTAAGGAAATTTTCACATCTGAACACAACATCGCAAAGTTATACACCAACATCAGTTATACAATAAAAATAATAACACAAAAACGGTAAGCTGGTAAAAAATGTAATGAAAAAATTATTGTAAAAACATGGTAAAAACACCCCGAGATGGCGACTTTAAATCACATTTTTGGACTAACTTAAAAATGTCCTCGAATGTAATAACATAAAAGTTTAAAACAGTTGCGTTTACTGTAGTTGTTTTATAAAAGTTGCTTTAATTTGCGTGGATTATTCATTGGGCATGCAATTTCTTTAACAATTTAATATTTGTAAAACGAAACTATGAATGATCATAAAATAGGTGAAACCTGATTAATTTAAAAATAAATTTCAAGTATTTTTTTATTGAACTGTACCTCATGCATTACTAGCGGCCCGTCCCGGTTTCGCTTGGTTATGAAATATACATATAAACTTTCCTCTTGAATCACTTTATCTATTAAAAAAACCGCGTCAAAGTCTGTTTCGTAGTTTTAAAGATTTGAGCATACAAAGCTACAAAGGGACAGAGGAAGCGACTTTGTTTTATACTATGTAGTGACTAGTGATGATACGTGCTATTTTTAATAAAAATTCAACAAACAAACTAAAAGTTAAATAAAAATTTATAAAAACTTATAATAATTGTGTTCAACTTAGTAAGTATATTACGACCAAAACAAGAGTAATTTGAAATCAATTTAAGCCCACGCAATCTGTCCTCTACGCAATCACTTAAGAATTTTATGAACCGTAATGATTAAGATGTTCCTAACTTTATAACGATAGTTCATCGAGGGGTTGTCGGCATTTAAGTGAATTGATATTGAACATATTGTGACTGGAATAACTATTAAAGGATTAACTACTGGCTTAAAAATCGATCAGGACAATTGTGTATATTAATAGCTTCACTATATTGTATGAAACAAAGTCTTTTTCTGCTGTCTATATTATATTAATTATATATTAATAATAATCTGTTATTACCATGTTAATAATAATCTGTTAAAATGATAACTATTATTTTGTGATGTAATTATTTGTGTATAGATTACTTTATTTATGTAAGTAACATTTACATGTTCTAAGAGTAAGATGCCTTACCTACAAAATAAATATAATTTGAGTTTGAGTTAAGTTTATATGCTTAGATTTTTAAAACTACGCAACAGTAATACTATTTAAATTATGCACTTTTTTCTCTTTTTACACCTGATACCTTGTTTTTTAAATTGGTTGACCTAATCTAATTTTAAGCGAAATGATGAATTCGATCGTTTCTGTGGTTTAGTGGATCAGCTGTTGGACTTGACTGCATGAGGTCCCGAGTTCGAATCCCGGGTCGAGCAACAAAAGGAAAAATTGAGTTTTTCTAATTTTCTAATAAAAAAAACATTGCTCGGGATGTGACATGTGCCCGGTTGGCGATAGGTTTGTCACCTATCACATTGTGGAAATTAGGTCTTCGGCTAGTCGTGGGTGCCTTGGTTGTCCCTCTGCCTACCTCTTCGGGGATATGGGCGTGAAGATACATTGATTAATTATGTGTAATAACAACTCTATATTAAAACACATTCGGGTTTCCGAAGCTTGACGAATATAGCCGAAGCGAATAATTTGAATAGTACTTACTACCGTACTCGCACTGCAATTTGTAATGTAATTTGTCATACTTTTTATTTAAGTAAAAATTAGATTGTGATTTGTATTTTTTTGTGTATTATTATTTGTTAATATTAACTATTTTTAGAATGCCAATTAGTTTATCCCTATCTACCGTAAACTACCAACGTTTATAAACTCCCCGGCAGCCAGGACTATAACCAATCTTCCTCCCTTCTTCCCAAAAACCCTGGAAATATATCTTATCAACAAAACTCTATTACGCCTATCTCTATCTGTAGATATGTTAATATTAACTTAATCACTAATATCTTCGGTCATAGAACAAACTCAAACAAAAAGGGAAGGGGAAATCAATTTGCGTGCAAAAATTCTAATTTCGCGTTAGGGAAATGTAACGTTTTAAACCGAGGTTTTCCCGCCTGCAGTTTCCCGGTAATTTTCGGTCCTGTGAACAGTGGTAGGAGAGAATCACGGGTATTATATTATCTCATTAGACACGCCGCGCCGCTGCGAGGTTCTTTCTTTTCGCCAAATAAATTTGTTTCTGAGTGGCTGCTTTCAGTATTAGATTTTTGATATCTTAAAATGTATATTTTTCGGTTGATTATCTTCATAATTCAATTATTTGAATATAGAATGTTTTTAAATAATTCGTTTTTTAGTTGCCTCTGTGGCCTAGCGGTGTTGAATTTGAATTTCTGAGGGTTCGACTCCCAGTTTAAGTAACAAAATCAAAATGCATTTTTTAAATTTTCTGGTAAAACAACATCACCCAGGGTTGGATCAGTGCTGGACGAAGATATTTTTTTATTTAAGTATAAAAAGTTTCTGGGTGGTAGTGGTTTCTTCTGGCTGACTGGTTGAGTCCAGTAAGTTCCCTAATTGTCAATGGTTTCTTAAGTCCAGTGATTCCAGTAAGTTTACCGACTACCTTACCCTCAGAACCGGAACACGTCATGACGAAATGGCGGCAGGCAGTAAGGCAGTGGTACTAATTCAGACGAATCGGTACATAGCTCTACCACTTAGTCAGAAGTCACGGTGTTAGTAACGGCCAGCCTATGCTCGCCTTTTACGAGCTGCCTGGCAAAAAAGCAGATGGTCTATTCTATGAGGAGCCCGGACCATCACTGAGGTATTTTTAGTATTTGAAAGAGACGTAGCCAAAACGGGTGTAAGATTTCTAGTAGACGATGTAGTGCTGGAACAAATGAATGAAATTGTATATCTCGGTATATAGTATCGAAAATATACCGTGGATGTTGAACGGAAAGTGTGTGCGGAGAATAATGTGTGTGAGGTTTTAAGAGATGACTCGCTTTTGCATAATTCTGTCTTATTCCAATGTCACTTTATGAAAGTGAGAGTTGTGTATGTTAGAAAAAGCTTGGAAGTAATTTTAATGCTGTATACATAAGGGGTGCTACGAAAAATCTGTGGTGTTAAGCTTGTTAACCGAATTTGCAACAGTGAGATCAGAGAGAGAGAGAGGGAGGTTGGAAGGAAAACGAGAAGTAGAAAGTCGTTCTGTCATAATTTTTTGATATCACAATATTTTTCAAATAACTTCTTTGTACATATACTACGCCTGTAGAAAATAAATATATTCTTGTATTTTATTTTTTTAACTAAATCTCTATATATAAAAATGAGTCAAAATGAAAAATGACGATGGAACGGATGAATTCTTATTTTGTACTAGTTACTATCAGGAATAAATTTATATGAAGAACAAAACGGACATGAAGAAAGAATGACAAATTAAAGATTTACAAAGCAGATATACAAAGCGAAAGTTGACAAATGTAGATAACCAGGTAGACTTAAGTTGACATTCTACGATCAAATCACTCGGGTGTTATTCGAAGGTGGTGTCAAGAGTCTCTGAAACCGGCATGTTTGTACGAAAAGGATAATAAATGTGGAGAAAGCAACACAGGTCTGCCAGGGTTGCGAGGTTTGACACTTGATTCTCTCTGCCTCCTACGGAAGGGACTTGGCGAGAAGATATGTATGTAAGAGAGAAACGGAAAATTGCAGGAAACATAATACTTTAAACTTTCCCTTTTAAGTTTTCTTAATGTCATTTGATACGAAATTATATAATCATGTTTTCCACAAGCTTCATAGCTATTTTTGACATGGCGACACATTGACATTTAGAAACTAAGGGCCATTTGCACATTTCTGAGTTAAGCATTTACCTCGGAGTTAGCTTCTAACATGGGGCTAAACCGATATGTATTTGACATTTTGACCCGTAACTAAATTTAACCAAGAAACGTGCAAGTGGCCCTATTTCAACAGAATCACGTATTAATAATGGTGTAATATTAACATTGAACAGTAAATTTATATTACAAATAGTTTAGAAGAAGTTCGTTGGTGCGCGACTCAGCGGCTGGGTAAACTGTTTGCCATTCCGGTAAAGTTTCTAGAACTTCATAAGTCGTTATTAATAGGTTGCCGCTCTATTAAGTGAGAATGGAAAATATTCTACTGCATTAATGACTATGTCTGCAAAATGGTTGTAAAGTTTTGAATATTTTATTGAATGAATAATCGGCACTTGGTGAAACTTCATTTCATATTTATATACTTTTCAAAAAACACTTTCCCTTTTCTACAAAACCGGCTCAACTTACTAGTTATAAACTTAAACCTACTTTTTTTATTTGCAGTTTAAAAAAGAAATGCAATTAAGACGGAAAAGACCAGTTAAAAAGCCCCGACAAACGTGTAATATAAAGTGTGGAAAAGTACAAGTGTTTTTTGAAGAGTACATATAAAATCAACACATTATCTAGACACGCGGCAGCGTGTCAAGCCAAGTTCAAGCAAAGAACTGGCTAGCCAGCGCCAAGTGTAATTTTATACGAACCACTTGGTGCCACTTTTGACCCTTTTATAACTCAAAATCTATTTAACGTAAATACATAAAACTACGTGTGTGTAATCATATTCATAAGGACATCAAGAATCTCAAATTTCATAAAGCTAGCTCAAACGGTTATAAAGATATCAAGGTCTAAATGTCGTAAATTTTAGTACCTACTGACTGACTGACTGACATACCTATAGTAGCTAAACCTAACCTACTTCCAGATGACCTAGAAAGATGAAATTTGGAATCCAGCTCGGTAATTATGTGTAAGCGTAGGAAAAAATCGAAAAATAAAAAAAAGGTCAAAAAAAGTGGACTTCGTACAAAGTTTCACACCTTTTTGGTATGGAATTCACTAAAACCTTACTTAGCCCATATGTATAAATATAAGGTAAGGTTTTGGGATATTATGATATCATGACTATCTGTATGTTAAATGTTACGTCCGTATCCCTGACGAGATAGGGATCAGTATACCATGACTAGCCGTAGGTACTTAGTACCACACCTGTGCCAACCCATTGCCAACAGTCAACTTATTCAGAGCATAATTGATTTTCTCCAAATTTTAAAGAAAGAAAACAATTTTCCCCTCAGACCGATCCTGTATCCTTTCACCTCAAGCCGACGAATACTCTAACCATTTGAGCTACTGAGGATTCAAGTCCTGTTGCTAAATTTTTATTTCCTTTCTTTACCGTTAACGTGGGTAGCTATGTCCTATAGAGAAACAGTTCTAAGTACCTACTAAATGAGTTTATCGTTATCGTTAATTCACATTTAAAACGGCTACAGTTTTAGTTTCTAAGTTTATTTCAGCACTTGCCCTGTGTTTATTTCGTTAGATAATTGAAAAAAACACATTTAATCGAACCCGGGACCTCACGTTACCAATGTTAACACGGGACCACTCTAGACCGCAGAGGGAATAATGTATTTCAATCATTTGTCGATTATGCGTGTGTGTAGCTTCTGTATGTTGATAGATATTCACGATTTTTTTATTTATTTATATAAAACCATATTCATACATGTATATTAGCTGACCCAGCAAACTTCGTATTGCTTGACATTAATGCTTCGATAGTAGCGCAGTCTGCCGGATCCGATGTTATACATTCCAAAATCAACAACTACTTGTTATTAAAAAAATAATTAAAAAAACATTTTCCAGGAGACCAATTTGTTAATCTAAGCCATTCTTGATTTCCATTGAACACAAAAAAGTCATCAAAATCGGTCCAGTCGTATAGAAGGACTTCAGTAACAAATACACGAACACAAGAAATATATAAGTTAGCAAAAGTGATACCTTAGAATAATTCAAACAAAATACCGTCAAATTAGTAAAAGAATCAGAACAAAACGAAAGAATTCGACACACTTACTGTAACGTAAACCAAAAAAGAAAATGGTCTTAGAGAGTTTCCCGAGGGAATACTGCGTTTCACGACGGCCTGATACAGATACGACGACTGGTGATTAGGCTGCTTATCCAAAAGATAGCGACAGAAAGTGTTCAAGACTTAACAACTAGGACCGTTTTCTTATTCTCTACATTTTCTTACCGCGGACTTATCTAATGCTATAGTTAAGCTAAAATTCTTGTGTTATGGCGAGTAAGTTTGGAACTGCTCTTGCTTTAATTTTATCAAAAGTGGTTTTGTAATGTTTATAAATATTACTAGAAGTGTAAAAAATACTCTGTTTTACGAAATTTATTCTTAGTTTGGGATTTTGGCTTTTTTAATCTAATAATTGGACCCGGACCAACCCCCTGTTGGTTGGTTGGTTATGAGATAATTAAACCTTGGGCTAATTTAGTTTACGTTTATTAAAAAACGGCTTCGTTGTTATCCTCTAGTTCAATTTCAGGTTCATATAGGAGTAAGCTCAATCTGAGAAATAAATATCCAAATCGGAATACTCTACAAGAAATTATGTGTAGTCTAAAAATAATATTTAAGTAAAGAAAACTATCTATTTTCCTCGATTTCTTTTGATTTCGTTATCAGTTCCAGACTTGGTGATATACCACCTCAGAGATAGATTCTTTCAAATAAAAAAAAATTTTCTTAATCGGTTCAAAAACTATGGAAAATCGATTGACAAAAAAATAAAGGAGTCGAACATAAAACATCATTTTTTCGTCCATTAAAAACGACACTTCACTAATCCAGAGCTACATGGGGTACTACAGTACCCATGGAAGTTTATAAATCTAGAGTTTTCCGTAATAAGATGTCACGTTTCTGATTTATATCAATGCACTCACATTGCTCCCTGATTTTTCTGCTCGATAAAACCGAGTGATCGTAAATTGAAACATGATAGAGTCACAGTAATAAGCCCTAGTAATCACGTCGACCCCATAAATATGGCCACTCAATTTAATAAACTTTTTAAGTCTTTCTTATTTGCCTATTACATAAAACTTATTTATAATATATTAATTACGTTGGCAGATAGTATAAAGCAGGGGTGGGCAAATTCCTTTTACCGCGGGCCGGTGAATTAAAAAAAATCTAGTGGTGGGCCAGTAAATTATAATTAATCTTGAGGCGGGCCGTTTTATTAAGACACCTAAAAATAGCAGTAAATATTACGATTATAAAACGTTGTATAAAGATAACATAAGGTATTTTTTTATTATTTTACAATCCTTTATTTAAAAAAATCTATTTATGAAGTCTTAACATATGAAATATGCAATATATATGTATATGTTTGAAGTATCGATTCAGTATCTTAATTGTTCAAATTTCAATAGTCTTTTAACATTTTGACCATTAATTTTTTTAAGGAGGTTCATATTTTTTCTAAAAATAAACCCTCGGCGGGCCGGATTAAAACCTCTCAAGGGCCGGATCCGGCCCGTGGGCCGTAATTTGCCCACCCCTGGTATAAAGTATCTTCACGTTCATATCCTCGAAGAAGTAGGCAGAGGTACAACTAGGGTACCCATTACTAGCTGAAAACCCAAAGTTCATAAATGTGATAGGTGGCAAGCCTATCGCTACGTCGCGCATTGTCCGCTTTACCACAAAGGCGATAAAATTTAATTGCAAAATCATGTAAAGTTAAAGGTGAAATTCAAATCTGTTTTTTGTAGGTTTTTTAAACTGTAAAAAAATTAAAGCCAATTCGAGTTACTTACATTTTATAATTTATATATTTCATAAAGAAACCTACCGATTCCTATGATTTATAATAATAAAAAAAATATTGTAAAGGTAAAAGAATTGAAATCGTTTTGCTTAATAAAAACTGCTACTAATGTTGCGTTTAATAGATCTTAATTCGTATTAGGATTTACACTTTTAGTCTCAAAATTGGATTTGAAAATCAATTTTAATAGTAATAGTCTCTGTGCACGACGACCATAGACACATCGGCGTGAGTACGGATTGACGTAGGATGGCACG
>NJDD01000108.1:229147-249694 GCA_002245505.1 Calephelis nemesis | reverse complement strand
TGTCTCTAGGCGGCGTGAATTTCTTACCATCAGGAAATGCGTCTGCTTGTTTGCCTTCCTATATCATAAATCGAATTGAGAACTTCGTCCTTTTTTGTAGTCGGTGAAAAATTTGTGGGATCTTGGTCAAATTTATGTTAATAAGCTTTGACCTATTTGTCAAAAAATATTTATCAAAACCCATTAATAATAGGATAAAGTGATTGCTATTTTTTTAATGTGTCTTACATTATATTATTTTATCTACTATTATATCTTATATTGTATTATTATTCGTTTTCACCTATTACATTATAAGTTGGTTAATTTTGATATGAGTTATTTATTATTTACTTTCAATTTTGTTGTAGAATTTGCATACCAGTTGCACTGGTGAAGTGGGGGAAAATGTAAAACAAATAACATAAGACCTTTCAGGTTCACCACTTCAAAGCAAATAAAGACATTTATTATTATTATTATTAAAAAAATCATACAGACGAATCGATCCGCCTTTTTAGAGTCGGTTAAAAAACAAGGACAATCTGGATACAACGCCGCTTAAGTCCAATTAATAAGATTGCCACATTCAATTAGATATCAAGATTAAAATGTAATCATGACTTTTTACTTGATTAGTGGCCCTCTTCTTTTCCACGCCGTAATTGTCCGAACACGAATATGAAAATTGTTTTATATCCATTAGGTGAATGTCAGCTGTGTTTTTAGATTTTAGGGGAAGTTTTATAGAATTTGTGTTGAAATTTGTAAAGATGTTTAAGCGGTTTGAATATATTTTTTTTAATTATTGGAATCGTCATCTACTTCTGTAATTAAACTTATACCCACTTTTGGTATATATTTATTTAGGTATATTAATAAATTATAATAAATAAGTATCCCTGGACAAGTTACACATATTGAATCTAACCCCAAAGTAAGCAAATTATATGCTTGTGTTATGGGTGTTAGTCAACGATACTAATACATAGAAATACTTTAATAGATACCAGAACAAATTGAATGCAGAAATGCAGACATCTAAATGTTCATCATACAAATGCCTGCCCCCGTCGGGAATCGGACCCGATCCTCGCGGTTGATCGGTGTAGTTAGGCGTTTACGCTAGCCACTCGACCAATAAGGCGGTCAATAATTCCTAAATCATTCCTAAATCTACCTAAGATGTTTAGATTTACTACTTTAGATTAGTTGCTTAACTTACTTTAGATTAGTATAATCGCCTCTGTGGTTTAGCGGTCAGGTGTTGGACTAGACAGCATGAGGTCCCGGGTTCAAATCCACGGTCGGGCAACAAAAAGAAGATTAGGTTGTTCCAATTTTTTAATAAAAAAACGTTGGTCAGGATTGGATATGTTCCTGGATGAATTAAAATTCAATTCATTTTTTAATTAAACTTCTAATAACTTTCTCTAAAAATAAAATTTGATTTTTCTAATTTTCTAATATAGGAAAAATGTTACTTCGGATTGGATATGTGCCCGGTTGGCGATAAGCTTGCCACCTATCACATTGTGGGACTTAGTGTCTTCGGCTAGTCGTGGGTGCCTTTGATGTGGCTCTGCCTACCTCTTCAGGGATATGGAAGATACTTTTTTTCTGAAGTTGTCATCCAAATCCCTTAAACTAAAAGCTCGTGAAATCATTACTTAAAACCTAACGTCATTATTTGTTAGCATACCTAGTATTGAAAACAAGCAGTAAATTTAAAATGTATCTTTTTAAATTTCATTAATAATTAGTTAAAACCGACCGTTATTTGTTAACATTGTAGTAAAAACAAACAGCAAATTTAAGATTCTCTTAAGATATATGGTGCAATCAAATTTGACGAGAACAAGATGCAACCTCCTCCACTTATGGGCCATATGCAGAGCTGTTAGCCCCCCTTTGAGCAAGACGTCAGCGTTTAAGCGCCAATTAATTATTAAGGAACACTGAGCTTCCTTTGGCTCTTTGAAGGCGACTGTTCAACAATGTGGGTAGCTTGCTTGATTGCCTGCTTTGTAAATTGCATTACTGTGGCTTATGTTTAGCATTATTCGATTTAGAGAGCTTGTTTTAGATAAAGCGATTTTTTAATTTTAAACCATTAAAAAACCGATTTTTTAACCAATCAATTTTTTTATTTCAAACCATTAACAAACCGATTTTTTTACCAAGCGATTTTTCAATTGATATTCAGTGGCTAAAGATTTAATACAAACGAGGTTGTAGCTTCATGAGAGTTGGTTCTTATTTGTCGAACCGAAAATCAAAAGTTTTAAGATAAATCAAAAATTCGTTTTTAGTACTGACTACTATTTAAATTATGCGCTTTGGCTTTACACTTTTTACTCTTTTTACACTTTATACTTTCAATTGTATGTGAATATATCATTTCAAATTTTTACATTTACAAATTTGCTGACCTAATCTAAATTTAAGCGAAATGATGAACAACATCTATCTATTATGTTTAACAACATCTCTATATACATATCTTTAAAACACATTCGGATTTCCGAAGCTTGACGAATATAGCCGAATCGCATAATTTAAATCGTACTACTGTTCGCCCTAGTATATGGCAACGTTCACCATCTACCTTATAGGAGTTTAAGTGTAAAATAGTGTATTGTGGAAAAGTACAAATGTTGAAACATGTGTGTATACATACACAAAGTGCCACAAAGATATGTTGGTAGGTTTACTGAAGGTTACTTTAATAGTCCTGATTTTTCTGACAACACCTTAATACTCTATTGTAAGATCAAAGTTGCTTAACCGTCAGTATCAGTTCACATTATGGGAAAAGAGAGTGCTTTTAAACTGTATTCCGGCAAACATATCGAAGGGGTCGCCTTTGATGGGAGCGCCTTCTTCAATTGTCACTTGTAAATCCAATTTTCGCTTTATATCGCTAGTGTCACTAGGAGGGCGAATGGCAATAATAGAAAAATCTATTCGAAGCAACTTCAACATAATTTGAAGTATAGATTGCAAAAAGAATATCTTGGAAATATATTCCATAACTTGCTTTTAGAACCCTCATAATATGCGATTTTACATGTTCCTAAGTTTAAACAAATGTTAATATATCTTATATATATAAAAATCTTGCGTCACGATGTATGTTGCCAATGAACTCCAAAACTACTGAACCGATTTCGATAAAATTTCTCATATATCTGTAGTTTGGTCCATCTTAAAAGATAGGATAGTTTTATCCGGATATTGGAGGGACGAAGTTCGCTGGGGCAGCTAGTATATTACTAAGTATCTTCCACTTACTGTTGAGCATTTTTATGAACTTTCGATACATAAACTATTCCTATAAAGTTGCATTTAAATCATAAACAATCATCCATTCTCACAATTTTTCACATTTATAATATAAATGGGATTCAATGTCTTATGAATATGGTAGAGAAAATACACTGTTTCTTTACAAAATTCAATGATATAACGTTGTACTTTAAAAAAAACGCAATTAAACACCATCTGAAATAATCACAAAAATCTGTTGAAGAAAAGTCGAATAACTAACATTTATACAAATGGCTCCTTGATACCAGTAAGGTGATTTAAAAACGTGGCATTCAAAACTGAGTAGCTAAATTTCAAATTTGTCCAACTCCTTAGAAACATACGGTCTCACAACAAAAAAACTTAAACACGCATTAAACTATGTTTTACTGAATACCATTTAAAATTGAATTTTCAAATAATTATATGCTGCTACATCATCTACGTGTAGCATGTTTTTGGTTGGATGTCAATTTTGAAAAAGTGTTTAGTTAAACAGTCGTCTAATTTCTTATTTGTGTTAAAGCGGATAAATTTTACCATAGATTCTGTTAATAATTTTTCAACGCAAATACGGTCATATTTGAATTTACAATGCATTTTACAACATTTCAAAAACATATTAAAGACGTTCTAGAAGGCTGTAAATACACTTTTTAACTAAGGTTAAATTTTAAAAAACTCATTTTCTCAATTTTCAATTAAAATTAAATTGTGATTAAGTCTATAGTTCAGACGGATGCAAACCAATGTTTATAACCATTGTTTACAACTTTCTAGAACCCCTGTTTTATATGAAAATATGCCATGGAACTAGATGTAACACAAACAAACACACTTTCGGATTTTAATACTAAATCGGGTTAGCAAAATTTGAAATTTAACGACACATTTTAGTCACTAATAACAAACATTTTTTTTCACTAATAACTAGACATATCAATGTAGGACAGAGAAAAGAAATTTAGTTACTTTCCCCCTGGTTTGTAAATTGCATCGAGCTACCCATTAACGCCTTATCAGATCAAATTTCGATTTATATGTTTGATAGATCAGATAAAATGCACCAGACTCTTAACTGAATAGGATTAAGTGAGTAGGCTTACATTGCCACTACTAGAGTAGCGTTACTAGTTGTGTATTTTATCTAATGGGAAATGAAACTAAGCAAAACTGACTTCAATTTCGAGAAAAGTATTGAGTACCTTTTTCGTAAAGGTAGACAGAGGTACAACTAGGACACCTACGATTATCCAAGGTACTTGATACTTTGTCCGACATGAGGGTAATTTTGTTGCGCACTTTGTAAACTAATTTTATGTTAACGCTATCTTCTTCCAACGAAAGTTATAGAAAAAGACAAAACACTTTTAGTGCTGTCAGATTAGTCTACATGTCATTTCTACTAACGTGTAATCTGTCACTCGGAAAACCTTGATTAGAAACATTACAAATTGACTTGTCCGGACTTATCTGACATGTATAAATTGATCCCTTTTATTTTTGTTTCATTTGAAAGAGATAGCTTGCATCTAAAATAAGTTTAGTCTATGTAAACAAACATGTATTTATGATTAAGTATAACTCAAAAAAACATTTGGAGGATTTTGATAAAATTTGTGCGGGGGCGGCCTCTGAAACATCAAGTACGTTATAAAATAGAATTCATTTCATATTATATTGGCCATACAATTTATAATGGCCATATATTGGCGGTAGACTTGCATAACAGACACAAAACAATACATCTACCTTCGAATTTAGAATCTCCTTTTCAAAGTTGGTCGAAATTCTCCCTCTTTTCGGGAAAATATTTTGATAAATCTTAAATAATAAATACCTATCCCTGGACAAATGTCACAAATTGAATCTAATTCCATAAGCAAATTTTATGTTTGTGTTATGGGTGTTAGGCAGCCATATATAAAAATAATTACGTAAATAGCAAAATAATTTAAAAACGTCCAGACCTAGAAATGGAGACAACTGGATGTTTATCACTCAAATGTCTGCACCCGTCGAGAATCGAATCAGAACGTCGCGGTTGGTCGCTCGCGCTAGTGTTAGACGTGTATTGTAAACCCTCGACTTACGAAGTGTTCAAATTGACATTGAAATCTCTCTTCTTTATTTTATTTTAAGTATTTTATGTCCTTGAAATAGGTTAAGACCTTTAGCTTTACTGCCTTTTCGTTGTAAACATTTCTTTTTATTTGCTTATTTTCATATTTTATGTCTATTATTTATTTAAACACAGTCATAAGCTGTCATGGTAAGTCACGCCAGCGTCCTGGCTAGTGTTGGCATTCAATAATATTGGAGGCCAATGACTAAATACAATATAACTGCATAAAATTAAACAACTCACAAATTGCCACAAAATTGAGTACGGAATTATTCGGTAATAGCCGATCCGGCGAATCTCGTATCGGTTGACATTGAATTAGCTAGCCTAGCTAACAGTTTGTATAGCTTAAAGCATTGTTTTTTTTTATTTTCCCTGAACTTTTTCCGGGTTTTCTTTTCATAAGAACCTTCTCCTAATAATAACCAACACAACACAAAGTGAATTGTAAAAATGTTTCCATCTATTCAGGCATCATTCGATGACCACGCGAAATGGTGATTCATTTTTATATATAACTAGCTATTGCTCGCGGCGTTTCCCTCGTGGTTAATGGTCCCACAGAAACATTTTTTCGGGATGAAAACTAAAAACTATCCAAGTTCCTCTATGTGTGAACCAAATTTCATTAAAGTCGGTTCAGCAACTTTTGCGTGAAGGAGTAACAAACAAATAAATAGACAAATTTCCGCATTTATAATATTAATAGGATTAGGGTTAATAGGATTAGGTGGATGTAACAGAATTCAATAAAAAAACAGCGTCTATCTTTTCTGTCAATTCTTTTTAATCTAATTTTATAACAAAAACTACCCAAAACAGCTCTACGAACGAAAACGAAATCTATCTAAATCTTAATCTTTAAACCTCGTTCCAGTCTAGAACTTTCAGACAAAAGAAATGTAACAGTGGACATTTGTTTTCTGCCTCAATTTTTCCTCTTGTCACGGAAACTTAATGAAAGAATTAGCTTTCATTAGTAGTGATAGGATTCGTTGGGGTCTTGAAATAGATCCGGAATGTCTTCGCTACGTTGGCAAAGGGCGGACGATCGAACTGCCATTTGCAATTGGAGATATTTTTATTAACCATTTACACTTAGTTAATGTTATACGTGGATGAGGTTGAATTTGTATGTTGTTTTTTAAGTGAAAATTCTTTCACTTGCGTTGCTTTTGTGGTTTGTAAAATATGCTAGAGACAATGGTACGTTGCCAACCTGAGGCCAGGATACCTGATCTAAACTAAGAAAAAATAAGTTTACCGGCTACCTTACCCTCAAACCGCTGCGAAACTCTACCACCTGTGTTAGTGACAGTAAGCCTATGCTCGCCTTTTACGAGCTACCTGGCAGGAAGGCAGATGCTCTATTCTGGAAAGGATCCCGGACCAACACGGGGAAAATTTTCTTTTATTTAATCGCTTTTGTGGTCTATGATTCAGTGTTCGTGTTGACTGCACGTGGGTTCAATTTACATTTTGAAGAACTCAAAGCGTGTTTTTTACATTTTCTAATAAATACGTTGCCCGAAATTGCTTCAATACCAGGTTGTCGATAGGTCAGCGACTTATCATACTATGGGACTCAGTCGCTTCAGTCAATCGTGCTTGACCTGGTTATTCCTCTGCCTATCTTATCAGGTCTGAACTCTGAAGATGCTTTTTAACAGAAATTAAATCAAATCGCAAACTTCAAAATGCGTAATTGTATTATAATTGCACTTATATTCCGCGTAATTAAACCTAATCAAAATAGGTAGTGGTGCGTAGCCTTGGAGTTCCAACTAAAAAGCATTAATTAAACCGTCCGCCTCAATCCCCGAAAATCCTCTAGAAACTCTTCGTGTCCAAATTAGTACAGAATTCATTTTCTTTTTAAGAGAGGATAGTATAGCGAGTGCTCAACAAAAAGCGTCGTTATTTGTATTCAAATGTTTGTTCAAATATTTATGACCATGACTGTCAAGATGCTCAAAAGTGTAAGACACTTTATTATGATTACGCTAGTTATCGACGGTGTTCGTGTTCAATTCCCAGCAAGCGTAGGGTTCAGATTTTATGGGTTAAGTAAGTAAGTAAGTATCTGTACGCCCACATCTGCGAAAAGGTACGGCAGAGGCGCAGACAGGCCACCTACGACTAGCTGAAGACATTAAGTCCCACAAAGTTATTGGTGCCAAGCTTATCATCAACCGGCCACATGTCCAATCATGAGAGAAGTTGTTTTTATAAGAATATTATTTCATTCATCAAGTTCAACCCAAGGATCGAACCTAGGACCTCAGACTCAAGTTGTACACTAAACCGCCAGACAACAGAGGTGATTTCTACAATCACAATTTATTCCAACAATAAATAAAAAATGTAGCATACGAAGTTGTTTCGATAGCAATACGTTAAATAAAAAAGTTTAAAAGATTCAATTTCAGTACTACAAAACCCTCTGAATTCGTCATTCTAATTCAAATAAGATTTTTTTTCTTTTATTCTGCGTCACTTGAAGGGGTAAGATTTGGATACGCCCTACATTAAATACTTCTTGTTATCTAAACTTATTGGACGACATGTTTATTATGGACTCAGCTTTCTTAAAAAGAATTCATCTTAAATTTCACCTTTGAGATTCTCGTTTCTATTTCTTATTCAACGAACGTTTTAAGGCGTGTAGCGTTTGAATAGATCTTATTTGGGGGAACTAAGATTGGGTATCGATTGTTCATTTAGTAACAATTGCTGTAACTATACAAATGTATGAGGATGTAGCCTTTACCATGATTTGGTATAGATTGTATAGATATAGATTGTATAGAGACAGATGATTTGTCGCCTCTGTGGTCTAGCGGTTCAGTTGTTGGACTTGATTGCATGAGGTCCCGGGTTCGAATCCCGGGTCAGGCAACAAAAAGAAAAATGGGTTTTTCCAATTTTCTAATAAAAAAATGTTGCTCGGGATAGGATAAGTGCCCGGTTGGCGATAGGCTTGCCACCTATCACATTGTGGGACTTAGCATCTCCGGCTAGTCTGGTCGTGGGTGCCCCGGTTGTGCTTCTGCCTACCTCTTTGGGGATATGGGCGTGAAGATACACATGGTATAGATTACGTTCGGTAAGTTACGTTTAGAAATCTATGACACTTTTGGTCTAAAAATGTGTTTCTCTTAGTTACCAATAGAGGCGATGTTCAAAGTTTTCATACGAATAATTTACAGAGACGGTAGCAAGTATAGTAAACTTGACAAGCCGTAAACTCATGGTAAGAGCACAGTAAGAAGCTGTCGGAGCGATTCCTGGGCTATATTTGACAATATGTTTTTGGTGTGTCTAAATAAAACTTAAAGAAATAAATAAAAATCAGCTCAGGTTTAATTCGAGGATATTTAGGAGAGATAGTTATTTTTTGTGTGAGCAGATTTGTTTGTGGCTCTCCTGCCTTCAGACACCAAAGATGTTACAGGTCAGACTGTAGCTTGGGTGTCAGTCCTAAGTTGCAAGATTGCCTGCTGCTCTACCCTACGCTGGGACTCAATGCCATCATTATAGCAGCATGAATAGAGGATCCGGTAAATCTCTACCCGGGTAAATTGCTGTTCTGTACTACCGTTTTCGAATTTATAGTAACAGTATAGTATCTTCACGCCCGTATGTCCGAAAAGTAGAGGTACAACTAGGATACTCATGATCAACTGAAGGTTCTTTATTGACACCATGTGATAGCTGCAAGCAAATTTCCAACCGGACACATGTCTAATTTGCTGGCAACGTTATTTTTATAAGAAAATTGGAAAAACAAATTTTTGAGTTGTCCGACCCGGGATACGAACCGGGGACTTTACGAATTCAACCCCAACACCGGAGCACTACACCACAGAGTTCATAATATAAGACTTGAAAACTCTTAACAAGAAGAAGCATGTTTTAAAACTGGACATCATATAATATTTAACACACATCGCGCAAACCGGCCCGAATATTATCGACTTGACTATAAAACGGAAAACTTCTGTAAGAAGAAAATGGAAATAGATCTTACAATATGTGAGAAAGAGAGGAACGTCTTTGGAAATTCAATGGTAACATTTGCTTTCTTTTCCATCGTTTTTATCACGGCCGTTATATTTTGATGGAGCAGTTTGGTAGGATCTTCGATATAACGTTTACGTTTTGGTTTTTGTTGTTCAGGCAAATTTTTATATGTATAACACTAGCTGTTTGTCCGTGACTTCGTCCGCTTTGATATAGATTTCCACACAAACTAAGTAAGTATCTTCACGCCCATATCCCAAACGGTAAGCAGAGTCACAACGGGCACCCACGACTAGCTGAAGAAACTGAGTCCCACAATGTGATAGGTGGCAAGCCTGTAGCCAACCGGACACATATAAAACCCCGGGCAACGTTATTTTTATTATGAAAATTGAAAATATACATTGCATTTTTTTTCCCGAAACAAACTTGTCCTCTATTCTTTAAGTCCTTTGGGGGTTGATTTTTGAAATAAAAAGTAGCCTATGCTTGATATGGGCTCCTTTGCAGGATAGACTATCAGCTACCAGGCAGCTCGTAAAAGGCGAGTATAGGATTACCGTAACTAAGGCTGTGACATCTGACTAGGTGGTAGAGTTTCACAGTGACTCGGCCTAACTGGTACCACCGCCTTACCCATTCTGGCTGCCATAACGACAGCGCTTGCCGTTGATGTGGTCCAGTTCGGAGGGTTAGGTAGCCGTTAAAATGACTTTTGCTCAAGAACATTCTGATATCACAAAAAAAACTCGAATCGTTACAAAAAAACTCGAAAAAGTTTTATTAAATCAGTGCAGCAGTTTAACTATGACAGCGTAACTCAGACAAACATATTTAACGTTTGTACAGAAGTATTGGTATGCGTCCTTCAAATTATCAATCACTAGTTGTTGCTCGCGGCGTCCCACAGGAATATGGTTTTGGAATAAAAGCTGCCCTGTGTTAATCCAAGTTACCCTATATGTGTGTACCAAATTTCATGAAAATCGAATTGCTTGAAATTATTTTATACATTTTTATATCGCTCTCCTGTGAAATACATAATATAATATACCATTTTATCAGTAAACTGAGCACAGAAAACCTAAATATGCTTACCTTAAAAGTTTCCTTGTGATAAATACTCCACAAGGTTTCCGAATATAAATATGTACATTCGTGTAGATAAGGTTTACATGTTACTTTATAAATGTTGCTTATACGAAGATAAAACTAATGTTTCTAACTTTTTAATGTTCATGCTTTAAGTTGGTAATGCATTATTACCTTTTCTAGTATTATTAAAATGAGAATTATATGTTAGGTATAATAGTGCCAAGGAAAAACCTAATAATCCTAGTGAATATTTAACTGATAACAATATAAATGAAACGTAATGATCTTTGTAGTCTCTTGCAATCTTTCTTATTAATAAACGTTGACTAACGTGTAAGTGAAATAAAGTTTAAATTATAATCTGTGTGATATTGTAATAAAAACTGTAATATCAAGTTAAATCTGGGAGTACTTTACTACGTATTTATTACTAAAACGCTTGGTGTTTACTGATTGATTTGGTTCTTCTTTAAACTTCGGCATGCCACAGCTAATTAATTTCGTAGTTTTACATAAATTCATTTAGAATAAATTTTAAGATGTAATTTAATCGCAAAGGAGATGTCGATGCTAGATAGATTTAAAAGAGATTAATACGGTAGGCATATTTTTAAAATTTAGTATAATTTAGTAACCTACTCAATAGAATTTCCTAATACTGACTTAAAAATATACCACTCGTGTACACAACTGTACACATGCTATTATAACTTAGGGAGACTCGTCTGAGACGATGATACAGTGCGCAATGCAACAATATTTTCTATTTTTCGTTCGATTGCGTTATTACCTAAAATATATTGAATACTATTTTATAATATTATGAAATTTTATTATTGATGTACTTGCAGTGTTTTATCAAGAATATCACGAGTGTTTTTGATGAATATTTTATATCATAGGTTATGAAATGTTTATCACTAGCTATCCTGGAGAACTTCGTCGCACCCATTCAGTCAGCAAATTAAAACTATGGCTTTTCCTAGTTTCGTCCCAGTTTTCCCTTTTTCTAATCTTTTAAATCTTTTATGGGCTTGAACAAATAATTCCAAACCAAAATGAGCCAATTCGGTAAGTTGTTCTCGAGTTTTAGCGAATCTAACGAACAGAATTTGATTTATATATATATAGATTGATAGATCGTATATATAAAAATCAAATGCTAATATAGATATATGTATGTATTTGTCTTAACGAGCTGCTGCACAACCTATAACCTAGTATACAAAGCGTAACTTTCCTTTGAAACATTTCACCCTATGTCCGTAATAATACCTATTGTAATATATGATCAATAGCCTACATGAAACCAGCGCCCGCGAATTTTACAATAATAAATTACGCTCCTTGTCCGCTTACCTCCGGTTAACCGGCTTTTATAAACTACCCGGGTAATTTATAACTATTACTCCACCGAAAACGATCACTTTATAGGATATTCATGCGGTAAATATGAGGAAACCAGTCGACATACTATATGACAATATTAAACGTATCTATGGGCGTAATAAAATAGTGTTTTTTAAAAAGACCAAATTATTTTTACCCGGCTGGTAACAAGGAGTTGGTTATTTGTTCGGCTGCTATTTCTTACGCATGTTAATCGTTTTCGCTGGTCTTTTGAACAGAATTTAGTTTTTTTTATTTTAAAGAGCGTATTTCTGAGGTGGTCCCATTGATACCAAGTCTGGATCTAAATTTTAGTGCATTGTAAAGTGTAATCATTCACTCTTTCATTCATGTATTGATGAAATAATTACCTACACCCCGTTAAACAATAGGGTTGTCAGTAGGTAATTTTATTTTTGTATCATTTACTATTGAATAGATCAAATAACTACGTAGTGTACAAATACTAAATATAAAAGGGTTTTCTTATTTCGCTAAAAAACTTCGCGGCATTTTGAAAAGATCTCGTTAGCAAACAACAATGTGACCATTCGTTTTGAATTAACGCAGCACCGCGAAAACCGCTTAAAAGCCTTGTCTAAGAGCATGTTTGTGCGAGTGTGCTGTTTCGAACATTTGTTACTATAATATACTTTTCTATTTGTACTTGACTGTGTAAGAAATGTCCAAAGAAATATTTAATTATCTGTATAAAATTGACTGTTATAAATAAACTGCCGATAAAACTGTCGTCTCGACCACAGCAAGACTAAACTAATAACACTTTAATCTGCTTATCTTTCTATTGCCAACGAAACAAACTATTTTCCTTCGCACTACAACTACGTACTTAATGTAATCGCGCTCAATATCCTTTGTTCACTTTCAGACTCATTAAAAAGGCGATGCAATTTAATAAGTTGATAGTGTGCGTTGCCCTTCGTTTGCAAATACAGAATATTTATAATGGAATTAAAGCTTTAAGTTGTTGGTAGTAAAATCGAATTTTGTTTGTACGATTTCGGTGGTATTGGTATGTGAGGGTAGAAGATTAGTGGCCCACGCCTACTAGCACGAGCGCTGAGCGCCTGATAGTGCCCCAGAGTGCTGTTACAATTAGAACGGTGCCCACAATGAAGTGACGCGTAATGTTGCCTTGTCTTTGTATGTTGATTGTACTTGGACGAGTTTACGCTGAATGTAGCGTTTCTAGATTCATTAACAATGAATAAGAATAATATGAAACATGTTATGCAATAAGGAACCAATCTGTAAAACACAGATTTTTTTTGCAATATTTTTCATAAATCTTGCTTGCATCTGTGATCTATCGGTGTGGACTTGACTAGAGGTCCCGGGCTCGATCCCTGCGTCAAGTAACAAAAAAAATAGAAAAAATGTTTCAATAAAATTAACATTTCCTGGGATTGAATATGTGCCCTGTGGGCGATTGGCTCGCCACCTATCATATTGGGGGGCTTTTTAGTATCTTTGGACAGTCGTGGGTAGGTGCCCTCGTTGTGTCTCTGCCTACCTTTTCGAGATATTACAACAACATATGTCTATAGAGTTAATATTACTTTACGCCCATATTCTCGAAGCCGAAGGCAGAGGCATAACCCTACCATAAGACTAGCCCTACCTTCTTTATTTAGTTATATATATTTTAATATTGAGTTTTAATCATACGTACAAAAAGAAATCATAATTTATGAATTATGATGTTCTTATTTAGGATATCTTGTATATCAACAATTCGAAAATATGTAAAGTTTCATTCTTGTTTTTATCGTAAAATGTTGCGTATACTGTGCAAGCTATGAAAAGGCGAGGTTTTATCACGTTGCCATGGCAACGGGAAGCTGCGTCTCTTCGTGATGCCCTCCTTCGACAAAAACTATTCAAGTTCTTAAGAAGTATTTTACTCTGTAGAATACTTGAATAAAATTGAAGTCTTTCTTATTTAGTTTTTGTTTATGTGATATGAATTTGTTTTTAAACGTAAAAGGAAGTTAGCGAGATATAGTAGTTGTAACTCTTTTAAATGTGATCCTTTTTTTTAAACATTAGCATTCAGTTATTAAATTTACACCTAAAACGTCTAAACATTTTTATATGGGTAGGCCACGGTTCTTGTATAACATTAGGAGAGCCGTGAGCTTATTCACTGTATTTAAATAAAAAAAATAAGTTTATCAGTTTAACGAGTTTCGCCCGGATTAATATTGCTATAGGGTAAGTGTTCGTAATGGTCATATTCTGATCAACAGTGAAGTAGCCAATTTAAACCTTTGGTGTTCGTAGGCAGAGTGGTTTTCTTTCCGTAAATTCATATGCTTCCAGTTTCATAACAAACGATGTTTGGTTTACTGTTTCTGTTAGAAATTAAGTAGTAGGAAGCAGAGTTTAAAAGAGTGCCATTAGAACATTTCGTAGTTATTTTTTTTTTAACTTAACGTCTCCTTATAATAATTATTCAGGCTAATTTATACGACATTTATGGTGTCTCTTACCAGCAGATCAGGATGCTTCTTCGCTAATAGCTCATACAAATCCTGTCTAATAATTATTCAGGAGAAAATGAAATCTTTAATTTCAAAAATGTAATTACACTTTTGACTACAGTAAAAAAGAGTTTTTTTCATGTTATAAGAGAAGAAACCAGCACACGGCTCTTGCGATGGTAAGAAAAGTTTGAATCTTGTGAAATAAAAACCTATATTTTTTGGTGTAAATCATGTATTTGTATAGATTTACAAGCTGACCTGACAGACGTCATTTCGAACTAATTATGAGTATTATTTTTTTCATATTATGATCCTTCTCATGCTATGAACTAGCACAACTAAATGCTATTAGTAAAATTCGAATATCCGTTCCCTCGTGATGACCAAAGGAAATAGATATTCATCTTCATAAGATTTTATGTATGTACGTTTGTGTTTCGTTACAAAATCATAACTCCTTACTGAATTACATTTTCACATCGTACTCACACATAAAATACATAATTTCGCAGACATAACACTAAGTAAAATCATATTTGAAGGTTCACTCCCTGGAGGCTGTGTTTGCCTAAACTTGTTTACCAATTCATTCAGTAATAATTGTTTTGAAATCGTTTTTATTGTTCCGTAACATTGGCACTGCCGGATATGGGGTGCAGTTAACCCTTGAATTTGGTACATACTGAAATATTAACGTTTGCTACAGCCACGCGGAAAAACAAAGTCGAAAACTGGTCCAGCTATAGGCCCGTCGCAAAGGTGCAAAGATTAATTCGGGTTACAGAAAGGGCTTTTTAAAGGGTATCCAATAGTGGAAGGTAAACAAGTAGACCAATTTCCTAATGATAAGCCTAATGATAAGATATATATAATGATAAGATAAATTCACGAAGCCTAGAAACACCAAAGGTGGTAATGGTGTGTTGCCTACCTGAAGCCGGGATGTAAGGCATGGAGCAAAAGTAAGTTTACCGGCTACCTCACACTCCGAACCGGAACACGTCAACGACGAGCACTGACGTTATGGCGGTAGGATTAGGTAAAGCGGTGGTACCAATCCGGGCGAGTCGCTGTGAAACTCTACCACATAGTAAGATCTCACGGTGTTAGTGAAGGTAAACCTATGCTCGCCTTTTACAAGTTGCTTAGCACATAAAGGCAGATGGTCTATTCTGCAAAGGAGCCTGGACCAACACGGGTCAAATCAATCAATCAATCAATAATCATCTGTTTGGTTATTTGTTACATAAAAAATCCATATCGTCATATCATATTCATGTTGGCGAATGCTTAAGACTTTATGCCATTATATTGGTTAATAGGATTTTTATTTTATTAATCAGTCTTACCAACAGTTGTTACAACCATCTAATTTACACTTATAAAAAATAAGAAACAACCAATTGCACAACTTCTTACAGGTAAACTCATAAAACTTTCTTTATAGCTATAATATAAACTATCATTTCTTTACACTAATATTTTTTTAAATAAATATTACTTTACTATATATTAAAGTTAAAATATTTGATTAAAAAAATAATAAATATTGACCTAAATAAACATGCAAAATCAGTCACATAATTCTTTTTTCTTAATTTTAACTACTGAATCAGAAAAAACAAGGATTGAATATCACAATATTTGTAACAACTTTATTACTCCTATTAGAGCAAAAGCTTATCCCGGGTTTTGCCAAAAAATGTTGTTAGGGATTGTCCGATTGGTGACAGGACAGGTAGGTGACACACATTGTGGAGCCAAAATAGCTTCGCTTAGTCATTAACAGCTGTTTGTATCTTTATCTACTTCTTTTTGAATACGGTTGTGAAGACACTTTTTTCCTGTCCTTTTTTCTAGTCACAATTGAGGGAGGTACATCTATTAAAGATGTTATCCCAAAAATTTAAATAGGCTCCCGTAGGAGACTGAAATAATTCTAATACGTAAACTAACGAGATGTAAAAAATATCAAATCAGTTTGGTTATATCTATTACTTTGCGGGTACTTTACAGCAGGTGGTAGAGTTTGGTATTTATGTAGTGTTCGGTGTTGCTGCTATAACATCAGTGTTCATTATTATCGTGTCGCGGTTTGAGGGATGAGGTATCAGTAAATTTATGAATGAAACTTAACAACTTAGTCTCTGGTAGGCAACTCACAATTACAACATTTTGTATCTATAGGCGATACTATAAAATTAGTAATTTTAAAAGCGGTTGTTGGTTTAATATCTGAGACAATAAGTATGTACGTGGGAATGTAGGTATGTTCCATTTTGTTTTAAGGTATATCGCTGTGTGAGGTAGGTATATTACATTTATTGCTCTATCACTCTGCCTACTCTGTAAAGCACTTCGTGTGACGATATGTATGTGTATGTATGTACATTTATTAAGCAAACATTGAACATTAAATATGTATTGCTTATAAGGTAGGTAGCTTTATGTACCTACAGCTACTTTATTGAACTGTTACGCTATGTTTAACTCAAGAACGGCTGAACCGATTCTGATGAAAATTGATGAGGAGATAGTTTAGAACCATAAGACGGACACAGGATACTTTTTTCATTCCGTTCGACTGCGAGGTTACTAGGAAAATAACATTTTAATTTTTTCCATTCAAACTGAATGGGTGGAACGAAATTCGCAGGAACAGCTAGTTTATTATAATATAGCTATTGTGGTGAAGTTGATACCGTCCGCCCCGCCTTTTTTCATTATTTTTATTAACCGAATAAAAAAAAAAGGTTATATGCTCGACTCCTATACTTTTTTTTTATAATATGTTCATTATTCTTTTTTTTTGTATGCTAACCGGATTTTTGCAAGTTTACTGTTATTAAATAATGTTTCAAATATTTTAATCGTTTTTTGCGAATATAAGCAAATCCAAAAATAAAAATATTTTATTGTTTTTCCTTAACATAATATTTACATAGTTACCTAACAACATACCTTTATATCCATAGAGGGTTAAATCCAAGAAGCTATATTATTACTGGAGATTATACCTACTCCTAACAAATAATTATTGTTATAAGTAATTTCCAAATATTGCTAACTCTCCCTACCGTACCGTTATCTCTTTCTCAAAAGTCTTGTGATTTCAACTAACAAAGTCCAAACGAAAGAGAGGTTAGTAGATAAGAGAGAGACAGCAATGTAATAGTAATATAGCTTCATGATTAAATCACTTCATATTTTAAAGAATAACTCATTAAATTTAACCCATTAACATGCCAAACGTCTCATACCTATATGACAAACTAGACAACTGAAGCCAATGGTAGTAATTTTGTTGCGCACTCATTAAACTAATTTTTAATTATCGCTGTCTTCTTTCAACGAATATAACAGAAAGAGACAAAACACTTTTAGTGCTGTCAAATTAGACCGCACACGTTATTTCTACAGACGTTTGTCACTTGGAATACGTTGAATGAAACATCATAATTTGACATGTTCGGACTAATCTGACTTGTTTAAAACGTTCCATCTCTTTCGTTTTTGTTTTATGTGAAAAAGACAGCATCTAAAATAAGTTAAGTTTGTGAACAGCAGAATTACCACCATTATCTTATAGCGACAGACGTCCAAACTAAACAAGTCCCATGTAATAGATCGTCTGGATTGTGTATAAAACAATTTTATTAATAAAAACGATAGTTTCGCGGATGTTCCGACTACTTAATCTTTGGCGTCCGCATGGCGTGTCGGTATTGAGTGGTGGGGGCGTAGGGAGTCGTTGCCAGCCCAGGGGACCGCCTCCCGAGGGAGCAGCGCAGGGTGGGGGGACGAAAGGTTAAAAGGGAAAAGTTATAAGAGACCGCTCGTTGTCAGATCGCGCGTTCTTCGTGAATGTTCGATTGTAAATGCGGTTTGCGACTAACTATATGTTTGGAAATATATATTTTACTTTTAAAGGTTACTTACTTTATTTATTGATTAAGTTAATAGTATGTATTAGATTCCTACTGATAAGTAATTGGAATAAAATGTGTAGTCAATTAATTCCAAATTATTGTGTATATTTAAAAAAATATACCTATTTAATAATATATATGAAAATCTGAGATAAATATAACTTATTTAATTTCTTTAACGTATTAACGTTTGCATTGTCTAAAATTATGTCGCTTTTATTCAACTAACTAACTAAGTGTTATTTTATTCTATCTGTACGTATAATCGATGCATTTGGACTAACTATGTAAGAGACTAATAAAGTTAAATTTGTACATGAAATGTTTTCTAAAAAAAAATATTACCATGTATTGTAGGATACATAACCCAAAGCTAGAGTTATTAATTTTTTTGGCTTGTCTGTTTTTTACTTTTTTTTTTCTAACAGGAGCTTATTGTCCGCATCATGGGGTTTTATGTATTTATTTTTTGTTGGTTTTGTCTGTCTCTTCTATTTAATTTTACCCCAAAATTACTATACTTAGTATTTTTACCAAATTTTGAGTAATAGTAGCGTATAGTCCGGATCTACATTAAGAATACCTTTCACTGCGGGAAAATCTTTCATTCCTATCACTAGCGATGAAAAGTTATAAGTTACTGCAAAATACGTACAAAGTTGCGGGCAACAGCTGGTAATATCTATACATAGTATAAAGCAAAGTCACTTTCCGCGTCTGTCTGTATGTATGTATGCTTATATCTTTAAAACTACGCATCGGATTTTGATGCGGTTTTTTTCAATAGGTAGAGTGATTCAAGAGGAAGGTTTATATGTATAATAACATGCTTCATATATTAGAGAACTACTGATAATTTCAAGATTTCTAATGCGAAGTCGCAAATAAACATATTTTTTTGCGCTTGCATTGCAAACGCTGGCTGAACTCTACGAGATAGCTCAAAATAATGTACTAAGTATTGTTTACACTAAAAAGGTCTACAAAAAAGTTCGCGATGGTATATGTTTATCTCTTAGGGATAACTTACAATAACCAATTTTCATCCTATACTTTTTACGAAAAATAATGGCTCATTTACGAAGCGATTTAAAGCAATACAGCATTAATCCTTATCTAATTAAGTATCTTAAGTGAGTTTTACATTTAATATAGAACAATATAGCTCTTTACAGTATGTAAATTAAACGAATAGTTTCGGAGATATTACAGGTTTAAAATATAGGGACATCGCAGTTGCGGCGGTACCGGCTGGCCGCGATGCGTGCGCGACGATGCACGCGCCTTTTTCATAGGACAGTAATTTACAGCGATCGCACGCATTTATCGGAGCTCCCTAGCTAGGAAAATAACAAACTTAATAGAAACGTCTTTTTCAGTGCGACATTTTTTATCTAAATTGTATTTACGTTTGTAATTTAATAATTCACACTAATATTCTAAATTCGAAAGTAACTCTGTCTGTCTGTTACCTGTTCGCGCCTAAACCACGCTACCGATTTTGCTGTAATTTGGTATGTATATAGTTTGCATTCATGAGAAGGACATGGGCATATTATTTTTTGGAAATTGAACCCCTAAATGGGTTAAAAGGGGTGGCAAAGTATGTATGAAAAAAAAATTTTTATTGCACATTTTTGCATGAAACTTTGAATTAATGATTTTTAGTACAAATGATGAAACACGTATTTCAGGATTTTTGAAATTCTTTCCCATTGGGGATTAAAGGGGGTATCTAAGTTTGTATGGGAAATTTAATTCTATTGAAATATTTTGCGTGACACTGAAATAATGCTCTGCAATACAAATTATGAGATACGTTCTGAGATCTAAGCGTTTTTTGAAAATCAACCCCTATGAGGGGTGAACGGGGGTGGCACAATATTTAACAGGAAATATTTAAAAGGAAAAATATTTAACAGTAATTTTTACCATGAGTCCTTAACAATGAACCACGTACATCAGTTTATCATTAACGAAAAACAAACAAAGAAATTATGATATATATAGTAGCAAACTTGGTTAAAAATCTCTACTTCCCAGTTCCCTACTAATATTACAAATGCGAAAGTAACTCTGTCTGTTGTCTGTTACGCTTTCACGCTTTAACCAGTAAACCTCTTCGCGTAAAGTAAAAAAAACCTTTAAAAGTAAACAGTAATTTTTTATTTGTTTTTTTTTTGTTGCCCGG
>NJDD01000108.1:172140-228966 GCA_002245505.1 Calephelis nemesis | reverse complement strand
CGGGTAACAGCTAGTATATTATATTACATAGTAAAATATTACTAATTACCTTGATAATTTGATTTAAAAGTGCTACTTGCTATAAAGTTGATATTTTATTGCAAAATTTTTATCATATCACATACCTATCTAATGGGATCACTATTACTTAATTTTTATAAATAAACGTAGAACTTTCTAAGAATGCGCAAGCGCATCGTAGTGTTTCTAAAATATAGATATACTTATTGAAATGATTTAGGTGTAGTATAAACAATACTACACCTAAATTTAGATTTTCAGTTGTACGTTATATACGTTATTTTTATACGTTAATAAAACAGCTAAACTTTCTTTTAAAATGACTTTTTTTTAAAAGACGTTAAACACAAATAGTGAACATAATTTCGTTTCTATTCAATCTTTTTCATTTCTCTCGCATAGTGAAACCATTATGTATGTAAATATTATTGTTATTTAATAATAATACACTTTGCAATGTTTCACCTAATTGGAGCACTGCAAGTGTACTTATTCATACGAGTAGGTAGCTACATAAAATATATTATGTTATATTCGTTCTTTCATATTTATCAAACATTTTTTTTATTTTTATAGTCATACTCTTTGTTCGAGTGGCTAGCGTACACGCCTTACTACGTCGTCTAACCGCGAGGCCCGGGTTTGATTTCCGACGGGGGCAGGCAATTTGTGTGATGAATATTTAGATATCTGCATTTCCGGGTGTTTATTAAATTTATTCTGGTATCTATTTAAGTATTTCCCATTTCGCATGTATCGTTGACCAACACCCATAAGACTAGCATATAATTTTTAAAAAGCATATAATTTGGGATTTGGTGTCTTCGGCTAGTCGTGGGTTGCGCCTCTGCCTATGGCGTATATGGACGTAAAGATACTAGATAAATAATTTGCTTACTTTGGGGTTATATTTAATTTGTTTTACTTGTCCACAGATATTTATTTATTATTATTCTGTCATATATCTCGGAGAAAGTCAGGGTACACTTTTCTGAACTCCCTTGTCATGACCGGATGTCTTTTGCTTCGCCCAAGATAAGATTTAATTACTTATATATACGAAGAGTTTTAATCTAATTTAATACGCAAAGACTGAGATAACTAAAGTAAAATTTTAATTAGTAAGTTATTTTTAAAGAGAAAATTTGAGCAACATTTACAAGAACATCCATGCAAATAACCATAGCACATCGCGTGGGGGGTGGGTGGGGAGGTATTCAAGTGTGCTGTAAGAAATCCCTCCCTCGCCGCGACTTATACCCTAGTAGTATTTTTTCCACTGTATAGTTGAGAAATACGACTAGTATAAATAAAATTGTTGACAATAAGCGCAGTAACACTAAAAACTCTTCAATACAATTACATAGCCATTTGATTATTATTTATAAACTACTCCAGAAAAGGAGGAGGTTCTCAATTTCTTTTCTTCTGTACATCATTATTTTTTGTATAGCTCCTCTTCATTTTTTCAGTCGGCTATAACAAGTACACACGTAGCGTTTAAGAAGGAGTTTCAGATGTTTATTATTCGTATATATTTGTGAGTGAAACATTAGTTATTTATTAAAAGAACATTCAATTCGGTTTGTTATTGACCAAGAAATCACGTAACAAACATAAAAAACAGCGGGTTTTGGCGCCATCTTGAAAAAGATGGTCGTAGTTTTTTTTGCAATTATTGAATTGAACTATATTATGAGTAAAATAAGTCAATTTTTAGATTTAAGATATTTTGAATTTATTATCATAACGTTTTTTTATGACATTGGAAGGCAAACAAGCAGACGGATTTCCTGATAGTAAGAAATTCCCGCCGCCTAGAGACACCAAAGATTGTGATGGTGCGTTGCCAACCAGAGGCTGGGATGTTAGGCCTCGAGCAAAAGTAAGTTTACCGGCTACCTTACCCTCCGAACCGGAACACGTCATGGCGTTATGGTGGCAGGAATAGGTAAGGCGGTGGTACCAATCCGGGTTAGTCGCTGCGAAACTCGACCACCTAGTACGGTTGAAAAAATACAATAGTTCTTTATTGTGCAACAATAAGTATCTAAGCGCAGTAAAACTCCAACTATTTCGTTAAGTACGAAGCGATTTTTTTAAATAGTAAATAAAAATAACCACACAAAAAATGTATTATTATATCTGACTTAAAACAACTAGTCGGAACATAATAAAATTAATATGGGACAGCTTCGGATCGTGATATATATTTCTAAAAAGAACCACTAAAATTGGTTGGCTATTACATAAATATTTTACCAAGTAATCGCGTCACAAACAAAAAAAAACAACTTTAAACTTTTTAGAGTCCGTTAAAAACAAAATCACAAATAGGTATATCTAAAAAAAACAAAACTACAAAATACACAAAGGCTACTTTATCACCCTAAGAGGAAAAGAAAGGAAGTATCTTCAAGCCCATATCCCTGAAGGGGTAGACAAAGGCACAACCACGGCACCCACGACTAGCCGAAGACACTAATTCCCACAATGTGATAGGTAGCAAATCTAACGCCAACACGGCACATATCCAACCCCGAGCAACATTTTTTTTAGATAATTGGAAGAAACACATTTTCTTTTTGTTGCCCGACCCGGGATTCGAATCCGGGACCTAATGAAGTCAAGTCCAACAATTGGATCGCTAGACCACAGAGACGATAATAATAAGGACTTTAAAGTGTAAAAAAATGTTTCAAATTTTTTATACTACTAGGTGGTAGAGTTTCGCAGCGACTCGTCCGGATTAGTACCACCGCCATACCTATTACTGCCATCATAACGTCCAATGCTTGCCATTGACATGTTCCGATTCGGAGGGTAGCCGGTAACCTTACTTTTGCTCGAGGCCTAACATCCCGGCCTCAGGTTGGCAACGCACCATTATCACCTTTGGTGTCTCTAGGTGGCATGAATTTCTTACCATCAGGAAACCCGTTTGCCTTCCAGTATCATAAAAAATGATTCTTAAAATCTATTTTTATACTGTCCCAACATTTCTCGTCATTTCTAAGATAAGCCTACTAAGAGGGAGTCAGTACCAGAGAACATAATGCCGAAAAGGGATGGAAAGCTGGGGTAGTTTTACGACAAAAATACAGTTTCCTTTCTGTTCGTGATCCGATAGGTAAATATTTCCTATATAGGTGGGCGCTTTTATTGGGGATGGTTTGATTTTGTTGGCGATTCTTGAAATATTTTTCATATGAGACATTTCTTACGATAGGCTTATTACTTAACTGTGTCTTGTGATGGAAGGTAATGTGTTTACCAGTCTTTATATATGCAAAAAAGTATCTTCACGCCCATATCCCCGAAGAGGTAGGCGGAGGCACAAGGAGGGCACCCACGAATAGCCGAAGACACTAAGTCCCAAAAATATGATAGGTGGTAAGCCTATCGCCAACCAGGCACATATCCAAACCCGAGCCACGTTTTTCTTTAAAAGTTTTTTAGAAAATTGGAAAAACAATTTTTTTTTTTGCCGCCCCGGGATTTGAACCCGGGACCTCCTGCACCTGAACTTCTAGACCACAGAGGCTATCTTTATATACCTATGATTGTTCCTTTTTTCCACTCTACAGATTTAAAGCACGAGTCGAATAAATCATTCCGAGTCAATCATTTTGCGAGTGAGCAGTAGCTATAATTCTTAAAAAGAAACTACACACGTCTTATTGAAAATAAAATTGAGTCAAAGAGGTACTAACAATTTTCTTCAAATAGGTATTTTAAAATAATTATCAATTTATTATTATTTTTATTATCATTTTCATTCAAAGTACGAGTAACTATGATTCAACCACATGATATTTCGATTTTCTTATCAATTTATTGATTAAAAGTAGGGTTTGCCATATGGGCAAGTAACCTTGCAACTAATCCAGCTTTGTTTCTGGAATTTTATAGGTGCATTTTATTCGAAAAATAAAAGTCACATCTCATTCCAAATAACATAAAGTTACTTTTAAAAGTTCTAAATATAATTGCCCGATCCTAAAATACGCTTAAAATAAATGAAGAATCGCACCTTTTAGAACATTCATTAGTAGAATCTAATTCAGCAGCACATAAGGCGGTGTTCAGGCGCTCGTAAATTACCGCACGCTGCGTATAAATTAGCACCTGTCAAGTCTCCTTGCTGTTGAACAATGAATATGTCTCAGCAATTTTGGACGATACACTGTTAGGTGTTAGCATGTCGTTGGGATATTGACCTATTAGATTTTGAAGGAAATTGGCAGTTAGATTTTCTAGTAAATCTTTGGAGCTGCATTTCCGTCGTTTTTAAGATACAAATAGCAGCAGATTCAATATTTATCATTTTTGAGTTGTTTTTGTAGGAATTGAAATGTATTTTTTTGTATTTAAAAAACAACAACAACAACAAGTTTATATTAGTTACTCAATATAATACTACAAACCGTTTAAATTAAAAAGTATTTTTAAACATATTCTTTTTTCATAATATAATAATAATTTTCCTCGTCATCTTGGTCAATATAAAGTTGGAATTTTCAATTTTCATTGGTAGCAAGAAGACTAAAAAAAAGATAATTAGGCTGCTAGAACCAAAGTAATCTATCTACAAATGGTATGACTTACAATATGGAGAAAATTAAAAACATGTAATTTTAAAATTGGTTTGATTTGTACTGCCATCTGATTCAAGATATTGTTACGTTTATATTAAGAAAATCCACTTAGGCCAAAAAATATTAAAATGCAGTTAGGCCACTCTGGTTCTAGCCGCCTCAACTTTGATTTTGTTTGTCTAGTTTTGTTCTTTTAAACTTATACTTGAAAATTGTTAGCACGAAGTTTTAACTTCGAGACCGAAAACAGTTAAGCTCATCATTAATTTTCGAAGGAAATATACCTAACCCAGTTACTAACCGTTTTGATGGCTCATATCAAAATAACGTGTACACCATATCAAAGTGCCATAACTACTATAATGTCATCTTAAACCTTTAGGTACTTGATGTTTATAAATAAGCCTGTTAATGTAATAGCATAATATAAGCTTTCTAACCTAATAGGATAAGTTAGGACTTCGTACTACAAAATACATTTTAAATAAAATTTCGACAAAAACTGTATTTTTTGCGTATTTTTTAAGAAGTTGGGGTGTATGACAGAGAAGTAAACATCTAACTCGTAATATTGTGACATAAGGTGTTTAACATAAATAATGCGGGAACAGATGTGCGGCGCCGCGGGCTCTACAAATACGTTCGCGGTACACTGTTCATATCTGCAGGACTGGTTTCATGTATAGAGCTGTTGCAACACCTTTTTTATTTCACGCGGTGGAAATACCCAGTTTTTTTGGAAACAAAATTTAAGGAACTAACTTTTAAATGTTTGTTTTACCGTGTATTACCTATTAAATAATCACTTTTAAAATATTAAAATATTTGCACATGACAATGTGGCAGAATATGTTAGAAAGCTTAAATAATTTTGTAACAACTTCAACACGCATATGCCGCAAATAAATATGTTTTCTTTTCTTCTCTTAAAATTGCCCATTAACGTGACTTTCTATAAGATTGTCAATAATATCATTGTAAGGATTTTTGTGTGTAACATTTAAATCAAGATACATCTTGTGACTGAAAACAATTTAAAAACAGTAAACGTTATAATTGTAAAATTAAAAATTATAAGTAACTTCCGTCATAACCTGTACGTAATGTAGCTAACAACGCCCGTTTTCGTATTTTAGGGTGTAAAAATCAGACACCAATTATTTCATTAGCACGTCGAGATTTGACAATTCTTTTTTTTGTAAAAACGATTCCGATATGGTCCCACACTATTTTTTTCAACATTCTTGGAGTTTTAAGTTATACTAAGAATGCATAAACATTCGTCTATATTGATGGCATAATTAATAATGGTATGACGAAACGTCAACATAGTCGAAAATTTATAAATTATTAAGCATAACTCAAAACCATTAGCTGAATAATGATAGAATTCAAAAGAAACCACCAGTGTATCACGGCCTACCTTTCCAAAAAGAGAAACACAAAAATTTGTTTTAGTCGATTTATCGCTTAAAAAAAAATTAAAAAATATAAAACCTACCGTCGAATTAATCATCCTAATTTTAGAGTTTGTTAATAAATGATTACGTTTTTGTAAGTTTACATTTTTGTCGGTTGATAGTAATATTGTTGCAAACTTTTGACTACGTTGGAAAGTAATACAAAGTAATTGTGAAAGATTCATGTGTAATTGTATAAATTTACGATTCTACCAAGTGACGATTATAAAATAAAAGAATTTGTAAAATCTCAGTTTAAAATTTTAATGCATGCTTTTTTTTATTTGTATCAGCTCTCAGTAAATACCCATCTGTTGGCACAGTAATATTCGGTAGCGGTGGCGATGCCAGAGGCTATGTAAAATATTTCTCCTAAAGCATTCATCGTGATCGCCTGCCTGATCGTTCGTTCAACAACGGATAAAATAACTTACACGTTTAAGAGGACCTTAAGTTATTGTAAAAAATATTATATTCGCGTGACAATATAAAAAAAATGATGTAAAGTCAGTTTACTGACGATAGTTGAAGGTGACAGCGTCATAAGAGTCAGATTGTGCCTCTTTGTCGCTCGTTCCGCGTTCTCGCTTGCACTTCAAGCCTTAAATGGAACGCATCAGAGCGAGGTAACGCCGCATGAGTCATGGTTTTTGTTGCGTGCAGCCGGCTTCATCGAATTATAAGACATTGTCACGTCAGAAACAAAAAATGATTTGTTGTTATAACATATATCATACGATTTTTTTAATTTCATTGGCTTCGTACTAAAAATTACTGTAAAATAATGTTTTGATGAAAGTATTTAGTGGTACCTATTTATTATTATACATTAATATACAGTATAAATATACAGTAAATATATTGCAAGGAAAGTGGGAAAAGCCACACTTCAATTTTGTAGATGCAAACTTAATGATCGCTTGACAATAATTTATTATATTATACGAAGTTTGCCGGGTCGGCTAGTAACAAACAAATTCCTTGTAACGCGACACTTAAATACGTAATAAAGTTAGAATATCGTTATACTTTTTGTAGTTTTAACACTTATCTGAACGCTCGTAAAATTGTAAAGGGAAGCAATTAATTAGAGAATGGATCTTCACCCAACAAAAACGCGAAAGGAGCGGAAGGTACAAATTTGTGAACACGAGAAACAAATTAATAAAATAATGGGAAAGTTTACAGCAGTCAAGTGGATACAGATGGTTCTACCACTTAGTTACCAGTTACATGTTGCAAATATTTCAGAATGGCAATTTCTATATTTGATAGAATAATTGGAACTAATAGTAACATCGCCTCTGTGGTCTAGCGGTTCAGGTGTTAAACTTGACTGCATGAGGTCCCGGGTTCAAGTCCCGGGTCGGGCAACATAAAGAAAATTGGGGTTTTCTAATTTTCTAATAAAAATATTAACAAATATATCATGCAAGTATCTTTAAAAATATATTGAAAAGATTACATTTCGATCAAGGAAGAGAGTGATTTCCAGATAAAAAAAGGTGTGTGTGCGATTCACACACGATAGAAGTGAAACTTCAGTAAATCGACAAAAGAATGAGATGAATATATATAATTCCACACATTTTTGTATTTGTGTCTCTTACCTATCGTTTTTCCTTTGCATCCGGTTTGAAATCACAACGATTTTAAAGAAGTTTCACTTCAAAAATGTTCCTCGGTATTGGTATATGTGCCCGGTTGTCGATAGGCTTGCCATATTTATTATTTTTTTAATAAGAGACAACAGCCGAAGAGATATTTTTTACTAATTATTATAACTGTCATAATTTGTGATGACTGTAATGTTTAACACGATGTTTTTTGTTACAGTTTTTTCCTGAAATTCTTTCTCAAGTGCAATCAAAACTGTTTGAAGAATGCCGGCAACCCACGGGACATGAGAAGATTTCAAGTACGTTATAATTTTTTTTTATCTTGAAGTTATACGTTTCTAATTAATAAAAGATGCTATTTGTTGGAACGCATAACAAGTGTAGTGTGTATCTTTGTATGATAGTAATAGTAATACACATTTTGCAGTATTTGTGCAGCTTAAAAAGTCCTAATACAAGTAATGTAGTATAAGTAAAGTAGTGTTTTGCACTAGTTTTTTTCAAACAATTTTTAGTTTTACGTATATAATCTTGCCGGGTCGGACAACAAAAAGGAAATTTGGTTTTTCCAATTTTATAATAAAAAAAAAACGTTGCTCGGGATTGTGCCTGGTTGGCGGTAGGATTGCCACCTATTACATTGTGGGACTTAATTTCTTCGTGTCGTGGGTGTCCTGGTTGTGCGTCTGCTTACCTCTTCTATGATATGGGCGTGAAAATACTTATATAATCTTGCAAATGTAGGTTCGAGTATTAAAGAAAAACATTACTTATATTCCTGCCTACCAGGCCTTTTGTTATAAGTGAGCACAGGTTAAGCTCATTACCTACAAGACCGATGGTGGTGATAAACAATCCGGGTGGGGTGCGTATGACCACCATGCTCTGGCTTTACAAGGGTCTACTGTGGCAACTTGTACTTTCTTTTATGAAAATGGAAGGCAAACATGCAGCCGGATTTCGTGATGGTAAGAAATTCACACCAAATTTCAGACACCAAAGGTGGTGATGGTGAGTTGCCAACCTGAGGCCGGGATGTTAGGTCTCGAGTAAAAGTAAGTTTACCGGCTAACTTACCCTCCGAACCGGAACACGTCAACGGCAAGCATTGTATCCAAAATTTGGTATTTATTACGGTATTTAATTCTAATATGCTCTTAAGTTACCACCATATCTTACCACTAATTTAAAGAAAAGTTAGGTAAATCACGATTACATAATTAAATCTAGAACTGCCTAAAGTTAAACGATTGGTAGCGCATTTAGAATACGCGAGAAAAATTTCCTTTACCCTACATGATTTTGTCTATTTCCATTCAAGTTTATGGTCCAAGTTATAAACTATTGGAGTATTTTCATATCATACTTCAATTTTACGTTTGCCTTTGTATGTTAATGAACACAACAATCTGTATGAAATCACCGCCTCGATTACTCTTGCCATCATAGTATCACTATTGTACCGATTCAGTTGCGTAACCTGTAAAATTTTGAGCAAAAGTTCTAACAAAAGCTTTAAAACGAAATATTTTTTAATAACAGTATATCCATCTGATTGCTTGCCCTTCAATCACATAAAGATTGTGACAGAATTCAACAAATTATAGACTCCTTAACAAAAATGTTAAATACAATAATTGATAAATTATATTAATTCATTGACTATACTTTTTGCTGGTGTAACAATATACCAACACTTTACAAATTATAACATTTCAAACAAATTGATATTAATTTCATTTTATTTATTTAGTTCATCTTTACTTTCACTTTACTGGCAATAAACGTATGATATATGTGTAATATGTAATTTAAGTCCGTATTATTCCATGTATATTTAATGTACTTTATTTAACATATATTATATGAAATAAAACAATATATTTATTAGATTAGCATAAGTATTATTTTATAAAGCGCTACCTAAGTTTTTTTTAATTACACAAATTGTCTTTTTTCATCCTAAGGTTGTCTGGCAGAGATAGTTCTGAACCGATTAGACCGCCTTTGTGCACCTAAGTTATTTATTATAAGTGAAAGTGTGTATCATTTTTAAAATTTTGGTGCATAATAAAGTGTATTCATTCATTCATTCTTAGTTTTAAACCTTAGATCATCGCAATGCTCTTTAGTGATGAATTGATGATTTAACTCTCGAATATTTTTATGCTATTTTAATGAATGAAAAAAAAAAAATTCTCTTCTTAGTCACTAACATTTTAGCTTTACTAACTAATCTTTACAAAAATATTTTATATTTTGTTTCTATAATATACTAAGTTGTGTGTATAATATACTAACATATTAAAAGCTTATAACTTGTACTACACATGAAACGTATCACCCTCGGCTGAAGGAAGGGTTGCGTTCACGACTACTGAATATTTGAAGTACCTCCAATTTAGGGGAGGGATAAAATTAAATTTATTTAAACAAGTTTATCTTACTTTTCTTTTCTTACTTTGATTTTACTTTAATTTTAGACATTTTCTTATTATTTAGATGTATTGATTTGGTAATGTTATTTCAATAGTGTTAGTATTAATAGAGAAAGTTATTAGAAGTTGAGTAAAAATTGAATTGAATTTATATAAACAAAAAACTTCGACAGTTCAATCACTACAAGTAAATGTAATGAATTTAATAAAGTTATCATTTTTAGGGTTCGGTACCTCGAAAGGAAAAATTGAACTCTTATAAGATCTCTTTATTATTCGTCCATCTATCAGTCAGTCAAGACTCTCAAGACCGTGTAGAGGTATCAAGTTAAACTGTAAAAAAAACTTAGATCTATTGTTACAAGGAGCTGTAAAAAAAGAAACTTTTAAGCCAACTTAATCAAAAAATACAGCCGTTTATACCGCAAATTCTCAGAGCTGGCAAGGTAATGTTAAAGGTACATACACGGTAACTGCCTACCTATTGAACCAGAATCTTGAAATTTGCTATGAAGCAGCGTCTTATATCACTGAAAATGACAAAATTACGAAAACCGCAAATTTTTAATTAAACTTATATAATAAAAGGCTTGTACGGAACTCTCTGTGTGCAAGTTCGTCTCGCACTTTGCCTATTTTTATTGTATCAATAGTTAACACTTTTATGTTTTTAATATATTTAATTACAAAATGAGTTCCAGTTTCATAGAAATTGTATAATCACTCAAATAAAATAGAATAATTTTATGTAAGTAAAACTTTTAGCCATAAAATTTTAGATTCAGGTATTAAAAGTATTTCACTATTTTTATTAATAATTATTTAGTTTTAAAATGTATAATTGTCACCCCTAATAACTATAATTAATAGTAAAGATGCATTCAGAATGTCTATTTATGTGGGCAAATTTGCCTTCCCTAAGTCATATTTGCCTTGCGTGTCCTCAACTAACATAAAACAAATATTAAACTTAATGTTATATACGTTTAATGTTCATTTTAATATGCAGGAGTGATGACTAAACTTGCGTGTAGCTATGTCTATATTTGGGCTTTCTGTGTGTCATTGAATAATTCAGTGGTCGTTCGCTAACATTTCAAGGGTAAGAATATATGGTCGCAATATATAACTACATTCATAGGGTGGTGGAGAAGTTGACAAGTTCGTAACTAACATGGATATACCCAGTTATTAACTAAGTTTCAATAATTCGATCGGTAATGTAAATTAGTACATATATTTTAATCACCTTTGAGGTCTAGAGGTCCGGCATCGGACTTGACTTCTTGAGGTCGCGAGTTTGATCCCTGGGGTCGAGGTTGCACTCCAGGAGTGAAAACTTGAATATCAACGTTGTACATTTTTCATATTTTGGAATGGTTAGGGAATAACTTTGCACGAATTACTTTGATTATCAGTATGAAATACTATCATTTATGTGGTAGAATACAATTTTCATTTATTGCGCTATCGTACACAAACATGACAACACGAACATTAGCGCAAGCGCCCTGCGCCGTTTTATTCGCGCAAGCGCTCTGCGCTGTCTTAAGAATTTTCGACCAGATCACGTATCCTGACGCGAGTTTAAAATTTTTTACCCATTCCAACAACCGCAACACCGCTAAAGGAGTTTTCACTTAAAATATGAAATTTTGTATTTTCAATTTTCTATTAAAAATAACGTTGCCCGGGAATGGATATATGCAAGGTTGGTGAAATACTTGCAATTATCATATTGTGGGAATTACTGTCTTAGGTTTGTCGTGGGTGCCTTGGTTGTGCCTCTACTTATATTTTCGGGGATATAGGCGTGAAGATACTTTATTTTTCATATTCAATTGGCATACCTTATTATGTATTTTGCCTAAATTTACTTTGCTTTTTTTACATCATGAATCTTGTTTATGTCGAAATTTTACTATTCAAAAATGTTCTATATGAACTTTATATTACACATGCTAAAGACAGAAAAAAATCTCCCAAGACAGGATTTGTGTCTGTACTCTTTCGTATCAAGCCGAAGGAATGCTCTAACGACATGAGTTATTGACGACGCAAGCCTTGTGTCGAAATTTTTAATTATTTAACGCGGGTACATTTAGATACACAGTATCTCTGTCTGAGTCTGAGTACCTACTAAATAAATTTATTGTTAGAGATGAAAATCACATTTATAATGGCCATAACTTTCGTTTCTCTAAAGTTTGAAAGTACCTGTTTGTTTTGTTTTTAGCAATTGCTCTGTACCTGGGTTACGTTTTATCTTTTTTATTCTTTACTTATAACGGCAACGGTTGTCCGGGATTGAATATGTGCCTAGTTGACGATAGGCTTGCCACCTAACATTGTGGGACTTATTGTCAGCTAGTCGTGGGCCCGGCCCACGTTTGTGTTTCTACCTATCCCTTCGGGGATATGGGCGTGAAGATACTTTTTTTCTTAACTGCCTAAATGAAAAGTTAAGAATAATTTAACATTCGTTTATATTAAGATATTTTTATTTTAGCCCTTGCGATTTGCTTGGGATAAGTTTTCTACAAATTTTACTTTTTACTTACTAAAAGAAAAGATAACGAAACTAGAACATAAAATACATTTAGGTATTCAAAGTAGGTATACTTCTAAAGATTTCCGTCGTGGCCACCCTCATAATGCAGTTCCTTGCATACGTATATGATTTGTCCGTCCGTTCGGTCAGGAAACGTCGCCCCACCTCCCCAGGGACTCTCCCTTTCCCTGTGTAGGAATGTGGCTGAACAGTTTGGTGTGTGATATATAGCCGCAGATCGCCGTGAATGCTACCTCTTATTTCTATTACGGATCTTTCCATTGATCTTGAACTTCCGAAATACTTATACTGAATACGTCTGCAATATATCTTGTTATTTTATTTGTTGTGGCCTTAAGTGGTATAGTGGGAGGACGATGTATGGTAAGATTAAAATAAATATATTTAATTTAATTATATTAAGGCCATGTTTCACAATGTATCAGTAAAGCAATCAATAGTTACTTACTGAGTAAATTAATGAACGGGTAAACCCTTTCAGTAACTTACAACGCGTTTCAGAACCGTCCTCACAGTATTTTTATGTGTCGAGTATTTACTTAACACTTAAGACGCTGACATGTGGCAACAATAGTTAATATTTTGGTTCCGAAGCACAGTTTTGTAAAATTAGCCACTATTTTTGTCTAATATTTTATTGCATTACATATTTTTATTAAGTTTTTAGTAAAAATTATGTACATTTTATGAAACATGAAGAAAAAATATAAATAAAACAGAGTTTGTTAAGCTTTTTTAAACTTTTGTTTGTTAAACTTTAGTTTATGACAACAAAACCAAGTAAAATTGATTGCATATTAAGAGAATGCACTTTTGACGAAATGTACATCGTCATCTGTCTTTTGGCAAGTATCTCAATAGTCAATAATATGTTGAATATCTTCACATCCGTAACCCTGAAGAGGTGCAAGAGGTACAAACATCCACAATGTTATAGGTGTTAAATCTGTCGCTAACCAGGCACATATCCAATCTCAGAAAATTGAAAATACAAATTTTCAATTTTTTAGCTGCGCGACCTGGGGATTGAACCCAGTACCTCAAGAAGTCAAGTCCGATGTTAGACCGCTAGACAACAGACGCGATTAAACAATGTTTGTGGTGATTATACTCGTATGTATATTTTAAACCAAAAAAATATTTTATTGGTTTTTCAATTAAATTGTTCACCTTTAATTGGAGCTCATTTTTATTATTATTTGTTAGATTTAGAAATATTTGCAGCTTTCAAGGTTTGGTAAATAAATGTAACTCCTCTTCGATGTTATCAGAAATATCCATAATTTTTAAAAAGACATTTGACCCTAATAAACATCTTAAATGAACAATAGCAACTTGAGCCGAAGCCGAGCTTCTAGCCGAATAGAATCTGTTGAACACGTCTGTTGACCATATTGTGTTGAAAGTTAAAGTTTACTCGACAAGTAAATAAGTTAATCACTACTCTGTCCGACCTATAAGTTACTGGGCACTTTATGTGATGAGTAGTGTTACTTGATGAGTGTGAAACATAAAAACGTGTTTTACTTTGAACTTAGCTTTTAAGTAGCCTACTTAGAACTTTACTTAGACATTGTGAAACATAGCCTAAGAAGAATAAGAAAACGTTTTGGATGGTAACTTATTTTTTTTATTAACATCCTACAAGTTACAGTATATATTAACAGTCATTAGAAGTTACTAGTAGTTACAGTAATTACAGTAACCAGTAGTTTTTACAGTAATCAGTAATTAGTAATTAAATTATATTCAAAATAATCAACAAATAATAATAATAAGTTCAAAATTTTATTAACATCCAACAACATTTTATGAACACAAGTTACAGTAATAATTTAGAGTTAGTAGATACTAATTACATTAAATTCAAAAGAATAAAAAATATTTTTAATAATAAATTCAACATTTTATTAACTAGTAGAGTAGACTTACACTTGAACACTAGTTGGATCATAATAAAATAATAAGAGACCACTTCTGAATCTATCTACTAAAAAAGAGTCTTCCAAATCGATTCATAATTTTATTAAGTTACCGCGTAACAAACATACAGTAGGTACCTACTACGATTTAAGTTATGCGCTTCTTCTTTACACTTTTTACTCTTTTTACACTTTATACTTTTATTTTTAAATTGGCTGACCTAATTTAAATTTAGGAGAAGTGATTAATTATGTATAGTAACAACTCTGTATCGATATCTTTAAAATACATTCAGTTTTTCGAAGTTTGACCAATATAGCCGATACTTATAATATAACTTATATTACTTACTGTACAGTCGAATTTAAAAACCTTCTCTTTTTGGAGTCTAAAAAATAATGAGACAATAATTATAATATATATTTTGATAAATGTTTTTTTTTTTGAAAACCAGTAATATAAAATTTGTATGAAAAGGGTAATGAATATGAGGTTTGTCAGGATCGTGAGGTCTGGCACTCGATACTCTCTGCCTACCTCGTAAGGACTTGATATTAAGATATGTATGTAATTATGAAAAAATACCGTAGGCACATTTATTTTTGGGTGTTTTTACCATAACTAAGGTTCCTCATATTTAATGTAGGGTATTAACATATCATCTTTTGTAGGTGGTGATATCAACACAAGTGATGGTGGACGGTCCTCTGTTGGCGATATCGGACAACATGTTCGTCCACAACAACAGCAAGCACGGCAGAAGAGCGAAGAGGCTAGATCCAACAGAAGGTATTGACGCAGCGCCTGAACCTACTTGTACGTTTTGTTTTTTTATTATTTCTTTAATTATAATTTATAGCACTTTATTTTATATTTCGGAATTCATTTTTACGATTTTGTTATTGACACTATTATTTTTGTAAGTATTTTGAATTTATCTACAAAAATGTTTTAATCGGTACCTAAAAAGTGTTAAGAAGTTTCTATTACTAAGTTGTAACAAATGCAAGTTTTTTTTATTACATACTTACATAAAACGAACTAATATCTGCGACTTTGTGTACATATTTAAATTACTTTTCGTGCTTAGTGGAGGGAATGAAAGATTTTGTCGCAGTAAATGGTATTCTAAATTTCTATGTAATGTAATGTATCTTCACGCCCATATCCCCGAAGAGGTAGGCAGAGGCACAACCAGGGCACCCACGACTAGCCGAAGATACTAAATTTAAATAAAAATAATAAATAAAATAATAAATAATATTTTAATACATTTCAATTTAATCTAAATTTCTATATTTTTTTTTATTGAGATATAACTCAAGCATAGGGCAAGTGGTAAAATAAAAATACCTTGGTATCCTAAAAGTTGACTAAGAATAACTATTACACAATATATGGTAAAAATTTGGTAGTTTTGTTAGTTTTTGCATGTAGACTAGACTTTATTTTATTGTGTAAAAACCGAAAACTGTCCAAAATTTTGATAATCTTTTAGGGTTCTATATCCTGTATAGGATACCAGAAATAATGTAATTAATCTCAGATCGCCTAGTAAAAATGTTTCATATACAGATTTAGTTTCATCAATACTATTTTATTATACGTGTAGATAGAAAATCACAATATTTAGCTTAATGCGTGATTGTTATTTTTTCCTCTTTAAGCCAAAACATTGAACACATTTAGATAAAACTTTCCACTAATATAATCTATATATAAAAATAATACAAAGCCTAAATTTTATAAAGATTTTGTGTAATTTCTCACATGCGTGAAGCTTCGGGTGAAAGAGTATTTAAGATGCGAGATGAGTTAGAGTTATGAGTAATAGCTATAAAGTTACGGATTACTGAAAATTTAATCTGAAACAAACGTATTTAGACATATTATAACCTTTACAACATCGTTTGCATGCTAGAATCACTGTAGACATTTACAAAGAACTCGGAAAGGGAGAAACAAGGGAGGGAGGTGGTGAACACGAGGTGAATAGAGATAATACAATGCGGAATGTCGTGAACAAATTGTTGTATCTTTGTATTTTTTTTATATATTATTTATGATATTGGAAGGCAAACAAGCAGCCGGATTTCGTGATGGTAAGATATTCACGCCGCGTAGATATACCACAGATGGTAATTGTTGCTAACCTAAGGCCGGAATGGTAGGCCTCGAGCAAACTTAAGTTTACCGGCTTATCCTCCGATCCGGAACACGTGAACAGCAAGAACTGACATTACGGCGGCAGGAATAGATAAGGCGGTGGTACTGATCCGGGCGAGTCGATGCGAAACTCTACCACCTAGATTTATAATATTATACAAGTTATAGATACTATTTTACAGTTTTATAAAAGTATTAGCTCCATAAATATAATATTAGTTGTAGCATCCTTAAAATCACTCTCTTTTTCCTTAAATATAGCTAAAACCTTTATTAAAAGTATTAATTATTTACCCTAAAGGGAACGTAAAAATGGGTTTATCACTTAAATTAAAAAACCTCCACCTAATCTTCTTTCGTCCCCTTAAATTCACTTTCTCTTCTCGTCTTTATTACAGCGTCGTTTTGTTCACGAGATTTCAGATTCACCCTGTTTTCTTCCACCGCGTGTCCCCCTCACTACAACCTTGTAATTGTATTATTAATTCCATAATACCGTAACTACCCTTACATGTTCATTTATTATCTACTTTATATCAATACTTTAACGTTCATTTTAAGTTGACAACATTTAAATTTACAATTGTTAACTTTTAGACTAGAATATTGTCCTTTTTCTGAGACAGCTAAAGATAAATGGTTGAGAAAGACGGAGCAAATTTTAGTAGTTTGGCGTCTTTTCAAGTTTTTAGTTTTTATAACTAGGAGCTGTCTATTTTTCCACTATCTAATGTATTTAAATTGTTCCATTTATATCACAGATATAAACTTGATACTCGCTTTATAAATGAGTAAAAATAAGCTGGGACAACAAACTAATCGTCTCTATAGTCTAATGGTCCAGCATCGGACTTGCGTTCTTTAGGCCCTTAGTTCGATCTCCGGGTCGGGCAACAAACTTTTTTTTATTTTTAAATTTCCAAATAAAATACGTTACCTGGGACTGGGTATGTGCCCGATTGGTGATAGGATTGCCACTTATCACATTGTAGGACTAAGTGTCCAGTCGTGGGTGCCCTGGTTTTGCCTCTACCTACCCCTTCGGTGATATAGACGTGAAGATACTACACTACAAAAAAGTGATATAACCCCAAAGTAAGCAAATTAAATTGCTGCAATTTGCCCGAAGTTTGCAGGGTACGGATTCACCGCCTTACATATTATACTCGGTCGTAATGACAATGTCGTGTCCTGGTCTAGAGGGCAGGGTAGACGGTAAACTTACAAATTAGGCTTAATGCCAGGGTGTTAAGCCTAGTAACACACCTACAATATCTATGGTGTCTCAAGTCCACAGTTGCCATTTATCGCCAGGAGAGATATATGCTTATTTTCTAACCAAATAATAAATATCTACCTACTAATAATTGTCTAATAACAGTAAGCAAATTATATGTTTGTATTGTGGGTGCTAGTCAACGATACTAATACATGAAAATACTTAAATAGATACCAGAATAAATTTAATAAACACCCAGACCAGATGTCACGAAAATGCAGACATCTAAATGTTCATCACACAAATTACCTGCCCGTATCCAAAATCGAACCCGAGCCTCGCGGTTGGTGGGTGTAGTTATGCGTGTAGACTAGCCACTCGACCAACGAGGTGGTCTGAAAGCTTGTCACAAAAGTTTGTTTCGTCAAAAACTTATTCGTTTGTACATTTAACCAGCTTAAAAAAATATTGAATGCTTTAAGAATAGAGTAAACGAATTGATGGAAGGTGTTTATTTTCGAACAGCGGGCCTCTATCCGCCGTTGCCAGTGGCAACGCCATGCATCAAGGCAATATCTCCGAGCGAAGGTTGGACGTCAGGGGGCTCCACCGTTATTATAGTGGGGGACAACTTCTTCGACGGCCTACAAGTTGTTTTCGGAACTATGTTAGTTTGGAGCGAGGTAAGAAATTTCCTTAAAACTACAAAGTACGTAAAAACTTTATAACGTGCTGTAAATATCGATAATCTATACAGATAAATAAAATTGATGTGTCTGTTTGTAATGTTAAAATAAGCGCTTTTTACTACATATACCATTTTTTAAAAATATTTTTATCTGTTTGTTTGTCTGTCTATGTCTTTGTTCCGGCTAATCTTTGCAACGCTACTCCGATGTTTATGGGACTTTCATTGGCTTCCGATGAAATAAGTAGGAAATCAGGCTAAATTCATTTTAATTTTTTTGGTATGTTCACTAAATAAACTAATTTTTTGTTTTTAAATTAACTGAATAAACTTCCTTTTTTAGTTCCACATGGACAAAGTGGCGGGCGGGTAGTTACGATAAGGATATGAATTAGGATTTATTTTTGAGTAGTTCAAGATGTCACTTAGTTATCATAACAAAAAAATAGACATACGACACAAGTTATAACTTATAATTAAATATATACAACTAATTTACAATTATGACTAATTACAAAAACAGATTTGTTACTGATTTAGTGTTCTACATACATAAATAAATAAATGAATTTCCCTGGACTAAAAACACAAATTGCATCTATACCAAAGCTAGCAAATTATATGTTTCTTTTATGGGTATTTCTTATACGATATTAAAACGTATAGATACCAGAATAAATTTAATAAATACCCAGACTTCGAAATGCAAACACTTAAATGTTTATCTCACAAATGTCTGGCTCTGTCGGCAATCCAACCTGATGATCATAAGTAATCGGTAGATTTAGGCAGTCAAATATATAAAAATATCATAATATGTAAATTTTTTTCGTATTTTTAAATGAGAAATGTTTAAATGTAAGAAACAAGAATTAGCCTCTACCTACACATAAATAAACAATGACTCTATATCTCAAATACTAAAACCTAATTCGTAATTGCTAGTTTTTAAAAAAACAATACATGATCGCCTCTGTTGTCTAGCGGTTCAAGTGTTGGACTAGAATGCATGAGGTCCCGGGTTTGAATCCCGGATCAGGCAACAATAGAAAATTTGGATTTTCGAATTTTCTAATTAAAAAAAATGTTGCTCGGGATTGGATATGTGTCCGGTTGGCGATAGGCTTGCCACCTATCACATTGTGGGACTTAGTGTCTTCGGCTAGTCATGGGTGCCCTGGTTGTGCCGCTGCCTACCTCTTCGGGGATATGGGCGTGAAGATACTTTTTTTTTCTTTTTTTTTCAATACATAATAGTGACCACGACAGCTTTACGCCTGAGAGTAAGAAACAACTCCTATTGAAATCTTAGATGTCACTGGTGTGTCGCTATCTAAGGATTGGTATTCTTAGGATACGTAAACCAGCTACTTACACTTCCAGCTCGGAACACGACAATAGAGAGCAATGACGATGTGATGCCAGGAATAGATAAAGCAATTAGTTACAAAACCCTTTCAACCTTAGTATAATTTGAATGGAATAAGTACCTGTATATATTATGATGTGATTTTCTCACCAGTTAATAACGTCGCATGCGATAAGAGTCCAGACGCCACCTCGACATATACCAGGAGTGGTGGAAGTGACGCTGTCCTACAAAAGTAAACAGTTCTGCAAGGGAGCACCTGGGAGATTTGTTTATGTTTGTGAGTAACATTGTTATATCCATATAATACAATACAATACACTATAATTCAGTACAATACAACACAATAATATAAAATAATACAATAACTCTAAATTGTGCCATAAATACAACGAAATTATAAATATTATGTATCACTACATAGTATAAAACGAAGTTATTTCCTCTGTTCCTATATCCCTTTGTAAGCTGAAATCTTTAAAACTACGCAACGGATTTTGATCCTGCTTTTTTAATAGATAAAGTGATTAAAGAGGAAGGTTTATATGTATATTTCATAACCGTGCGAAGCCGGGTCGGGCCGCTAGTATAAAATAAAAATAACACTAACAAATTAATGATAAGGTTTAAGATCCAAACCTAAGTGTAATATAGTGTTGTACCATGTCATAATAATACAACATTGACACAATAAATCGACGACTCGTTCCATACCATAAGGTTGCCTGAAAGAGATCGCTTATATAATTTTTTAATAATATAGTAAGGAAAATAAGCACACGGATTCCTAGATGGTAGTAAAATACATCATCCACCTTCAAAATCGAAATAAAATTGTGCGACCATTAAGCCCGTCACACACGTAGCTATAATATATATTAATATGAACTATAGCAAGACATCTTCTTCTTATATATAAAAATAAATCGCTAAATGTGCTCGTAAGCGCATAACTTCCGAACGACGGGACTGATTTGGCTAATTCTTTTTTTATTGTATTTGTTATTACCAGGAGAAGGTTTTTATGAAAAGAAATACCGGGAAAGTTGCAGGGAAAATAGGAAAAATATTACTTCAATATTTTCCATACTGAGCGGGTGAAACGAAGTTCGCCGGAGCAGCTAGTATTACAATATATTTTATATACAAATATTCAAGCGACCGCACACGGAACTATAACATATATTTCTATTACGCCACCAACGAATATATTATCGCATATTAATATATATTACAAACGCTAGGCCGACCATAAATGAATCGTCTCCGTGTGTGGTAGCTTACTATAATATATATTATAGCGCGGCATATTAATATATATTAAAGCTACGTGTGTGACGGGTTTTATGGTTGTAAGAATAGACTCTAATTCCAATGTGCTGATTGTCTAAGCTGAAAATACAACAATCCATCTAGCAGGCGATGGGGTTTTTACACCCTTACATCAAAGGTCTATTTCTTATAAGAAGTAAAGTATGAAAATAAAAAAAAACAATCTTATCACTAAACTTACCAAATGTATATACGAATGGTTACGCAATTCTTCGAACGATAACGATCCATCAATTAGTCTTTCATTTGTTAGTGGGGCAGCTCATGATTGATTTTGTTTTTCTGTTGTTTCGCATAGCAGCTCTCAACGAGCCGACGATAGATTACGGCTTCCAGCGGCTCCAGAAACTAATACCGAGGCATCCCGGCGATCCAGAGAAACTGCCTAAGGTACTTTGCACATATATCTAGATATTTATAGATCTATACGAATTGAATATATCGCCTCTGTGGTCTAGCGGCTCAGGTGTTGGACTTGACTGTATGATGTCCTGGGTTTGAATCCCGGGTTGGGCAACAAAAAGAAAAGTAAGGTTTTCCATTTTTCTAATAAAAAAAAATGTTGCTCGGGATCGGATATGTGCCCAGTTGGCGATAGGCTTGCCACCTATCGCATTGTGGGACTTAGTGTCTTCGGCTAGTCGTGTGTACCCTGGTTGTGCCTCTGCCTACCTCTTTTGGGATATGGGCGTGAAGATACTTTTTATATACGAATTGATCTGACTTTAAAGTAAGTTTTCAGTTGTGTTATAGACGTCAACCATACACACAGTTCATTCGTTCATTCAATTTACACCCAAATTAACCGGTCCTTGCAAACCTGGCTAACTTCTTCAACGTTCGATTATTCATACAAAGGCGCCTCTGTGGTTTAGCTGTCCGGCGGCGGACAAGACTTCTTAAGGTCCCGGATCAGATCCCAAAAAATAGAAAATGTGTATTTTCAATTTTCTATTAAAAGTAACGTTGCTCGGGATTGGATATGTGCCCGGTTGGCGCTCAGCTCGCCACTAATCACGTTGTAGGACTGAGTGTCTGAATAGTCGTGGTTGCCCTGGTAATGCCTCTGCCTAGATACCTACCTACCTGATCTGCCTAGAACCTAGATAAAACTTGAGCGGTTTGATTGTGGAATTTCAACCTATACCTATACTTTATAGTCTCTGGACTGGACAATCATAGAAGTACAAGTACATGTTATGTTAATCATACAAATGCCTGCTCTTGGCGTGAATTTGTGCCCTTGTACTATTGTTACTGGTGGTATCAAAAGTATTCGCAAATTTTTTGTCAATGACTCATTCAAAATGTACTTAAATTTGCATTTATAGATTTTTTAAAGTTATGACGTAAATTTTTTTATTTGGTAAATCAGGAGACAAGCGCACGTATCTCCTAATGCTAAGAGATAACCGTAGCCTATAGATACTATAGATATTACACATACATCGCTGTCCTATGGCCGGGAGCCCTATTGTGCAAGTCTACCGTATACCCTACCCTCCATGCCGGAACATGACAGAGTTATTGTGGCGATAGGAATAGGTATGGCGGTGGACTCTATTATGTTCCAAAAATGGCATTGGAGCATAAACAAGCACCTAATTACTATAAAATAGGGTAATCAAAGCTTTTAAACTTTGTATGAATGTGGAAAAGTTTATGTGTCTTTCAATGATGAAATTTTGATATGAATAACCAGATCGGAATTTGACTTTATTTAATACCTCAATTACTTTTTTTTAATTATTGGTAAGAAATTTTCGCCACCTAGAGACACTTAAGGTGGTAATGAATGCCAACCTGAGGCCAGGTTGTTAGGCCTCGAGCAAAAGTAAGTTAACCGGCTACCTTAACCTCCGAACCGGAACACGTCGACGCCAAGCGCTGACGTTATGGCAGCAGGAATAAGTAAGGCGATGGTACCAATACGGGTGAGTCGTTTCGAAACTCTACCACCCTGAGGGATTTCACGGTGTTAGTGACAGTAAACCTATGCTCGGCTTTTATGTACTGCCTGGCATATGATTAAATTCTATTATTAATACTTAATCGTACTTGCTTTGTAGTATGTTTAATTGTACACAATAAAGAGTTCATTCATTCATTACTTCATGGTTTCTTCTGCAAAGGAGCCCGGAACAACACGGATAGATATTCTTTGGTGGTATATCATTTTCATCATATAATTTACAGACTAAGGCGTTGCAATTTTCCGGTTAGAAAACACCATCCATTATCGTCCATCATCCCGAAAGTATCATATTGAGGAAATCTGTCAACTAGTTGACCTTCCAATACTCTTCAAATTTGAAAATAATTGTAATTGTGTAGGAGATCATCCTCAAGCGGGCAGCGGACCTGGCGGAGGCCCTGTACTCGATGCCACGCAACAACCAGCTGGGGCTAGGTGGACCCCGGTCGCCTCCTTCCACCATGCCTTTCAACTCCTACTCCACACAGCTAGCCGTCTCTGTACAGGATGCGCCTGCGTCACAGTGGACGGAAGGTAGGTCTCTTCATACAAACACATGCAGACATGCTCACGACATACACACAAAAGTCTGATCGTTAAACAAAATTTTATTACAGCTGCAAATAGGATTCCAAATATATGTAGACACAGATTCACCCAGAAATATTCAAATATATTTGACGAAGTTAGAAAACACTCACACTGATTTAATAACTGAGCACTTGAAAAACATAAAACATGTGTCTAGCGGTCCGGTGACGTACTCGACTTCTTAAGTTCCCGGGTTCGATTTCCGGATCGGGCTTTAAAACTAAAAATAATATTTTCAATTTTCTAATAAAAAAAACATTGCTCGGGATTGGATATGTGCCCGGTTGGCGGTAGGCTTGCCACCTATCACATTGTGGGATTTAGTGTCTTCGGTTTGTTGTGGGTAGGGCACCCAGGGTAGGTTGTGCCTCTGCTTAGCACTTCGGGGATATGGGCGTGAAGATACTTTGTTTTAATATGAACGTAGCTACTAAGTTTAGAAACACATGAAATGACTTTGGTATCTGCCTAATGCATGTATTTAGGAAAAGTGTTTATTTAAATTTTCCATCTGTTTTTTTTATTTACAATCTCATGTTAAGAATTCTGTGAAAAGTTTAGCTAGTTTTTTTTTAAAGTTTTAATCATTATCAAATCATCATGAATAGGCATAGGTATCATAAATAGTTCTCTAGAAAAATGAACAAAAAAGCTAGCACCGATTTTTTTATAGCACAGATCTTGTCTCTTTTTATAGTACACGATAATTTTAACTTGTAGAAAACCTACTAATTAGGATACTGAACAATAACCAGGACTTAATGTTACGTGTCTTTTTATCTTTGTATTATAATAAACTTGAAAAAGATGGTGACTCTCCTGGTTGGAAAGGCAAATGTTGGATATAAACACCATAGATACCACTAGTACGTTGACATATTACGGTCAATATCTTAGATCACGTGAGCAATATTTTAACCTATCCTACCTTCTAGAACAGAAAACGACAATAATATACGACGACTCTCATGTTATAGCAGCAGGAATAGGCCAGGTACCGAACCAGGCGAGTGCCTGCATTGCATTCTGCTACCAAATTATCGTCTCTGTGGTCTAGCGGTTAAGGTGTAGGACTTGACTGCATGAGATCCCGGGTTTGAAACCCGGGTCAGGCAACAAAAACAAAATTTGGGTCAACAAAACAAAAAGACGTGTTTTACTTGCATCAAAAAAAGTTGCTCGGGATTGGATATGTGCCCGGTTGGCAATAGGCTTGACTCCTATCACATTGTAGGACTTAGTGTCTTCGGCTAGTCGTGGGTACCTTGTTGTGCCTCTGCCTACTCCTTCGGGGATATGGACGTGATGGTACTTTTTTAGTGTAAGTAATAGGTTGGTGCTGAATGTGAACGACCTAATGATGTTTCGTGTTGACCCCAGGCTTTTTCTTTTAGAAGAGTACGCGCGTAGCGGCGTCGGTGGTGGCGGCGGCTCCGTCTCACCGCGGTACTGCTCCGCTGCCTCTACCCCGCACGCCGCCTACCCCGCGCAGCACTACCCCGCTCCACCTACTTCTCTATTCAATACCTCTTCACGTGAGTACAAACCAAACTTTGACTCTGACACAGTACAAATAAGAAACAGTATGGAAACTACCTAGAAACGTTCGTAAATGACACACACAACATGGTCATTGACGAGGTTTCTAAGCGGTTTTCGCGGTGCTGTAATAGTGTCACGACGTATTCACGTTGTTATTTGTTTCCGTAATCTTTTTAAAATGCTACTAGCATATATTTTATCTTATGTTGGGATTACCCGACGCCAAGAAATACCTACTAATATTATTTGTAAACTACGTAGCTATTTAAATTCGACTGATAAAAAGCATGACAATCCCATTGCTTAATGGAGATTAAGTATTTTGACAATTAGACTGAGTTTCCATACTGTTTCATATTTATACTGTGGTTCTGCTGTGTCGTCTCTCCTGCGCAACACCACTTTGCACCGTCTCGCTGTTAAACACCTTCTCACGTGAGTAAAACTGTCCAACACAGTACTACTGTATTTTCTACACTCTCGGCTTTACCCTGACTACCCTTGTTGCTGTTAAACACGCACTCATGTGAGTATTTATTAATCTTGGGCTTCTATATTGCAATATTTAAACGCAAATGCTATCCATACCACCTCGATATGTGGCGATTTTTTTATTGTGTGATCACTTAAAAAATACATTTAAGAACCAAAGTCTTTATGTTAAATTTTAGTCATACATTTTAAATAAAGATAGATAGGTATATTTTAAACCAAATAATGTTTAAAGTAAAAACTTCTTTAGCGGTGTTGTGCAATTTTTGCAATGGGTAAAAAATGTCCAACTCGCGTCAAAATAAGTGACCTGGTCTAAAATTCGTAAGACAAGAAAACCACTGTATATTGTCGCCGCATTTCATACTGTGATTATGTTTGAACGACTGGTATACATTTTTATTACATAAATGATAGTACTTTTATACTGAAAAAACAATTAATTACCATTCCAAAATGTCGAAATTACCCAATTCAAAAGTTTTCACTTCCGCCAGCACTCCCGGATCACAAACCGTCATTTTTTTAAAGAACCGAAAAGCAGACGATTTCCTGACCGTAAGAAATACTGTTAATTTCAGATTACTACTACAATCATTCAAAATATGCAAGTGATACTGCGTTTTACACTAAATTTATTATTATTTATTTAATACTTGCAGTTTCACGCAGCTTCGCCTGCGTAACTAGGCTTTTACTATACCGATTGTGGATAATGTAGCTTTCGAATGGTGAAGAATTTTTAAAATCAGTCCAGTAGTTTTTGAGCCTATTCATTACAACCAAACAAACAAACAAAGTTTTCCTCTTTATAATATTACTATGATTAATAATTCATTGCCAATTAGATACTCCGTTTAATTTACTCGTAATACAGTTATAAGGTACGAGTAAATACTAAATATGGTCATTTGCCAATTTTTTATTTTGCTACACATTTCGTCTTTCAGGCATTTTTTATGTTTAAAACTATACAGTTCATAAATTCCTATCGCTTTCGCACGCCGGTCAATGTCGCTTTGTGTTAACTCCTATTTCTTTATCCCGTCCAGTGGCTCTCGGACCATATCATCCAGCCAACATGAACCAAGTCAGTGACCACCAATATTTGTATAACGAGAAAGATAGCGGCCATTACACTGAAAGAAACAGCAACTGTAAGAGCGCGTGCCCGGCAACTCATTCCAAATGCAACGGCGATATGAAAGGGGACAAAGAGGGTAAACCGAGAAGCGCATTTGCCGTTGTAAGACAGAGTCCACCGCGGATAGCCAATTATCAACATCAAAGTTGGCAGCATCTCGCCGTTCAGTGTTAGTAATGTTTTTTCTTTTATGTTCGCTGCTTTGCTTGCTTGCTTTCTACCCTCGACGGCATATCTAGTAACAAGTAATAAATCTATACGTGTAATAAATTTGTAGAAGGGTCAATTCTGTACATTGAAAATATTGAAAAAATAAATAGCAGATGTTACTGGATCGATACTAAACCCAAATATGTGTTTTTTTTCTGTTTGTCTGTCTGTATGTATGTTCAGGCATCACGTGAAAATCAACTGTTTGATTTCGATTAAACTTGGTATAATTATACCTTATTATCCTGGACATAAAATAGGATACTTTTTATCCTGGAAAAATAGGTAGAAAAAAAAATTTTAATTTTTCAGTTTTAGACCGACATCCGCGCGGACGGAGTCGCGGGCGGAAGCTAGTAGCTTATAAAGGAATAACAATAACGATTAAATATCATTAGAATGTCTTATTATATTCAAATTATAAATTATACTTGTCTGTATGTATATGTCAGCATCATAACTTATAAACAGATGAAGCAATTTCAATGCAGATATTTTTGTTTTAAAGCTAACGTGATCAAAATTTTTCTTTACGTTGCATGTTGGTTTTATATGGGGCTTTCAACATTCTTAACTTTAATGTTTTTTTAGCGTAACAAATAGAGAAGTAGCTTTTAAATTGTTATTAATATTTGTGGCTCACCTTAGGACTGGCCTTGACCTAATAAATTAGTGGTTTTCTTTTCTGGTCTTGAAATATTGTTTAAATTTGTATACCTATGTGTTGAAATCGTAGCTTCGTTGACAGTTGCGAATAAGCAACACTTTCGCTGTCATAAACATAAAAACTTTTGACTAAGATATATCAAATTACTTATTACATTACTATGTATATCTATCTATACACTTTATTTATCTATATTACTATGTCTACGTACAATTTTAATTATGTTTACCGATGAAGTTTCCTTTAGCCAATAGCAAATTTGTGATCTTCAAAATATTTTCATGAGGTCGATGCTTAATCTCGAAAAAAAAAAATTTCAATCGCTTATCTCTGTGGTTTAGCGGTTCAGTTGTTGGACTTGACTGCATGAGGTCCCGGGTTCGAATCCCGGGTCGGGTAACAAAAAGGAAATTGGGTTTTTCCAATTTTCTACTTAAAAAAATGTTGCTCGGGATTGGATATGTGCCCGGTTGGCGAAAAGATTGCCACCTATCACATTGTTGAACTTAGTGTCTTAGTCTAGTGCCCTGGTTTTGCCTTTACACACCTCTTCGGGGATATCGGCGTGAAGATACTTTTTTTTTATTTCAAAGATAAATCAAAAGTTCTATCCACATAAGCGTATAATTGGATTATGTTGTTCTTTCCAACATTTGGTAGAAGTCTACGCAATTATCAATTTTTCCGCATTTAGTGATGGACACTAAAATATCGATAAATTTTAATTTTACGTATTGTCAACAGGAATGGGCGGCCTCGTGTCCACTCCGTTCACAGTGAACCCGTTCTCGCTCCCAACGTGCAGCGCTCAACAGTACGCTCAAACAGCTCCTCTGGCGTCCAAGTAACATCGGCTGTATTAATTTTGTTTGTAATCCTGTATTTTTTTACAAGTCACTTTGCAATTATATTTGTGACACACCCTTAATTATTATCATATCCATTTTTATAGTTACTTTTCAATTATTAAAACTAAAACATCGAATGAGGTTAAAAAAAGATCGAAATAGATGTATTGAATGTGACCTAATTTTGTTTAATAATTTAATCGATATTCAAAATCTAGATCATTTTTTTTTCACTAAATCTAGATTGTTGAATTTACACATTGTTTTTTAACGAATGTATTTGAAACGATTTTAAATGAACCATCGGTGTCATGTCTTTTTGGTACTTTGGCATGGATGTCAATTTGTAAAATTCTATCGATATGAATGAAAGTTTTCAATCCATTTAAATAAATTCCAGCTCGTCTCATCGATCTTTAACATTTTTATATTTTAAAAGCTATACAGGGTGATATTTAAAGTACCAGCCATATTTTTAGAAACGATCACTTTCAATCTATAATTAAATTAGAAATAAAAGAATATTCATAATTTTTATCCAACGCAAAAAACTAGATTCATGATTATAACGTTAACAAACCATAAAACTGGTTCTCACCGACCATAGTCGCATTCGCAGGCTGGTGACATCACGCCTCGTACAAGGTACGGCAAAGGGTAAACTGACAGCATGTGAAGCATTTTTGCCAACTGTTTTTAATCAATGTTTTTAAAAGTAAATATTAAAATTTGTTAATAATATATAAAAATATTGCCATTTAAGCTAGATGTTTAAATTTGGCCGGTCCTTTCAAAGTGACCTGTATATCTTATGACTGTATAATTGCAATTTGACTTGAAATATTCTTGAGTACAACAAACTAAATATTATTTTACAAAGTGAATTAGATCAATTACGTTTTGCTCACTTTAATACCATCATATCTAATATAGGTTTACCTAAGATATAAGATGCTATAATAATATATACCCTGTCCGTCTTATTAATAAAGACGGAATAAAGTACTCTATAACTCAACCTAGTATTACATAGTCTTTATTACAGTGTGATACAGATTGTTATAATAACTCAATACTAAAATTACGTTACACCATGTATAAACATGTTATTAATAATAATAACACGGTTTGAGGAGTGTTTGGGATGAATTTATACCAGGTTTAGGTATCACAGCTCTACTCTGACTTCCACATTTTGTAACTATTTATTTTAACTCATATTTTATGTGTTTTCTTAATGTTATGAATTAAGTTACCATATAAACCAAAGATTTTTAAATTTAGTAAAAGTGATCTGATGTTTTTAAAATGTTACTGTCATAATTAGTAGTGAACGTGTTAAATTAAAAATATGAATGTTGTGTACATTGATTTTTTTTGACATTCTCATTTAAATGGTCTTTTTGGGAAAATAAATGAAACACTTTTAAAAAGCAACAATAACTGAGAACCTTTTCTTCAAAACAATTTGTAAGAAGTTTTAATCAATATTTTTTATCCTCTTTTAGTTACCTTTCTCTAGTACAAAATTGTTTATTGCTAAATAACAAATTATTTGTAAAAAAAAATGTATATAATAAAATGGTGGTGTGGGGTATAATGTAAATATTTGTTGTAGGTATTATCTGTAAATATTAGACTTAAAATCATGTCACAAATTCATAGATCAGGGGAGTTAGCATAAGTTCTTAAAGCAATATTATTTCAATAATACTCTATATGTAATCGAAAAAAGACAATCTTAAGATCTACGCCATAAAGTTGCTTTTATAAGTGAATATTTAGCAATATCATGTAAATAATACTGCTTTAAGTGTTCATGGTAGGTCCCCAAATGCTAGACTCTAATATTCATTTAGATTTCGTAAGTTTCGTTGTTGTGGTATTAGGTTCAGGCTCAAGTACTCTGTAAAAATAATTCCAAATGGGTAAGCGTAGGCATTCCGCCACTAACATAACATTAATCTAAACAGAATATAAGTATAATTTATATCGTCGGCACTTGGTAGAACTCCATTGTATACTATGCATTGAGTATTTTACACCCGCATCTAGCCAAAGATCCTAAGTCCCACAATTTGTTATGTGACAAATTTAACGCCAAGCGGGTACTCATCGAATCCCGTAAAACATTTTTATTAGAAAATTAAAAAAAAAACTTTTTCTTGCTCAACCGGGAATCGAGCTTGGGACCTCATGAAGTCAAGACGATGCGTTGTATAGTGAAGAAGTGTTATTTTGTTTATTGTTTTTAAATGTTATGGATACATTGTGTCGTCTCATGTCTGATTGTTTTTACATCTATGTATCAACACAAACAATAAAACGTTATCCGCCAAATCATTACTGATTTCTGATTCATATGTTAATATATTAATAAAAAATAAATGTGCTTTTGTTGTTAATTAATTAATACAGTTCAAATGTTAGATATTGAAAGCAGTTTAAAATGTTGGCGAAATTAAGAATGTGGAGACTTATTTAAAATTAGCGAAAGTGAATTATAATTATATTATAAAATATTAAATCTAATTTAGCTGCGCAATGTTTCCAACTATATGTGTGCATACCTTTACATTATTATTTTAAATTAGCTGACCTTCGTGTCGCTTGACGTTGATAAATACTTACAGTCTGTCTGGAAAATTATTTTTACATTGGTTTTCCCATTTTCCCTGCCATTTTCCCAGTTTTTTTTGTATGAGCCATCTCCTGATAATAAGATAGAACAAAAAAAAACAAAATTTGTCTATCCGACAGCTTGTTGCGATGACTTAGAAATGGGGCTTCATTACACAGTGTATAAAGTGTTAGTACCTAACAAAAAAATCTGAAGAGGGTGTTTTATTAATTGACAAAGTGAATGTATTTAAGACTTTTGTTTGAAAAAGAGAGCGGTATCACCTACGTTTACCCAAACTCTGTTGTTTTTTTATAAAATCTGTGATATATTTATTGTAAGTAATGTACAAAAATGTAAATTTTCCGACTTGGAGTAGTTTGAATTAAAACGTTATGTAAAACAACGAGTGTAATATAAATGCAACTTTATTAATAATCATATCTTGTAACGATACATATCTTTCCTTATGTTTACTTTGAATATATCGACAACGAAAGAAATATATCGAAGCAGACTCAATGTATACGAAAAATAATTCTTTTCCTTGTTAGAAATCTCTCATATGACAAAAGTATTTCAAGGATTTTCCTTTCTGAATATCAAACTAGTTATGTATTATTTAAAATAATGTACCTACCTATGTCAGTTAAATCTGTATGTAAATTGTAATCATTTTAAGAAAAAATATCACAAAATATAAGATACATATGCAATTAAAGTTTTATTTTATTTTTAATTAGCTGTTGCCCGCGTGGTCCAATAGGAATATTGTTTTGGGATAAAAACTATCCTTTTTGTGTTAATCCAAGTTACCCACTATGTGTGTGCCAAATTTTCGACGTTTTTGAAACGGGCTACTTTGCAGAATAGATCATCTATCTACCAGCAAGGAAGCTCGTAAAAGGCGAGCATAGGCTTAACGTCACTAGCACAGTGACATCTGACTAAGTGGCTAACTAAGTCTTAGCGACTCGCCCAGATTGGTAAAGCTGCCGTAGCAGCTATTCCTGCCGCCAAAACGTCAATAACGCTCACGTCAAGTCCAGAGATTATCGTCAAGAGATTATCGAGAGCCAGACCTCATGATCCTAACAAACCTGTCTGGCTTCCTTCACTTTCATTACCCTTTCCATACAAACACTTCGGTTTCGGAGACTCCTGACATCACACTTGGATAATATCCAATTGATATTTTCGTGGAATGTTAACCTTGGTATCCCCGGGTACCTACATCCATCCACATTCGCATTGCAATTGATATGTTCCAGTTCGGAATATAAGATAGCCGTTAAATTTATTTTTGCTCGAGGCCTAACATCCCTCCCTTAGGTTGGTAACTTACCATAAACACCTTTGTATTCTCTAGTCGGCGTGATTTTCTTACCATTATGAAACTGCTTGTTTGCCTTACAATATCATATATGTATACATAAATAAAAAGATTTTGCTTGCGCGGGTTACAGTTACTTTTAAAATAATTTCAAAATGAACACTAGTGTATTGAGGGTCGATAAGCCTATCCATCATAAAAATAAAAATTATCCTCTGTGGTCTTGGTGTCAGACGTCGGACATCACTTCTTGAGGTCCGGGGTTCGATCCTCTTCTCGGGCAACTGAAAAAATAGAAAATGTGTATTTTCAATTTTCTAGTAAAGATATCGTTGCCTGGGATTGGGTATGTGCCCGGTTAGCAATAGGCTTGCTACCTATCACGGTTTCGGCTAGTCGTGGGTGTCCTGGTTGTGCCTCTGATAACCTCTTCGGGGATATGGGCGTGAAGATACTTACTTAGTACTTATAAAAAAGTTTCAGCTTACGCGGGTTGTCATTTACTTTTAAAATAATTTCAAAACGAACACTAGTGTATTGAGGGTCGATAAGCCTATCCATCATACAGACGAGCAAAATAAACGTAAATAGTTAAGCTATTGTGATTTCACACATGGTACCATTCCACCCCACTTGTAATATTATCCTAACCATTTTTGTCCTTCAAGGGTAATATTTTTCATTGTTACTGACTAGATAATGCATGGGTTTATCGCTGCTCCTAATTGTGTCAGAAAAGAATGGAGATTGTATTACTGAATTAGCATTAAAATGGACGGTGTTTTAGAGTGCATGCACATTAAAGTTTTGCGTCATAGTAATTTAACTAAAATAGTTTACGAGTTGTGTAAAGGCCATTAAAATTGGCATGTTATTACCTCGTATATGTTTGTACAACCAAAGGCAATATAGTATACTAAGCTCTGGTTTGGAGGATAAAATATCCGGTAAATTTAACTCGCCTAACTACCTCGACTTACCGTGATGCTCGGGTTCGATTCAAGCCGGGGGCAGGCATTTGTTTGAACATTTGAACATTTATATGTCTGCGTTTCGTGTTTGGGTGTTTATTAAATTTATTCTGGTATAAGTTAACGAATTTCTATGCATTAATATCGTTGACTAACACCCATAACACAAGCATATAATTTTCTTACTTTAGGGTTATATTCAATTTGTGTAACTTGTCCAGGGATATTTACTTATTAATTTATTTTGCTCGAGGCCTACTATCCCGGCCTCAGGTTGGCTATTTTATGTTTTAGCGTCAGGCTTACAATGCACCATTACCACCTTTGGCGTCTCTAGGCGGCGTGAATTTCTTACCATCAGGAAATCCGTCTGCTTGTTTGCCCTTCAATATCATAAAAAAAGTAATGGACGATATAAGTAACTATTTCTGGACAAGTTACACAAATTGAACCTAACCCAAAAGTAAGCAAGTTATATGCTTATGTTATGGGTATTAGTCAACGATTGTAATACATAAAAATACTTAATTATATAGCAGAATAAATTTAACAAATACCCAGACCCAGAAATTTAAATGTTTATCACACAAATATGCCTGCCCCTATCGTGAATCGAACCTGAGCCTCACGGTTGGTCAAGGTGAAGCGTGTAGGTACGCTAGCCACTCGAGCAACGAGGTGGTCAAACTATTATGCAATTATTATGTCTATTTTATTTATTTAACAATTGCATTTTTATTTTATTAAATAATAACAACGTAATCAATCACACTCTGGTCTCAGAGAGGTTAAATATCTTTAAATCAATCTGTGCTCGCCATTGTGACGTTCCATGTTGGAAGACACTTAAGTCGGAACTGCAAACGTGGTTTAAAAGCTGATCGTACAGCGACGTATCAGTTAGATATATCATGTTTATAGGCGACAGTTATCTTTACTAGGAGAGCCGCTGTTTATATTTCGATATTTTTTAATTAAAGAGAAAATTGTATTCACGCTTACACCCCCAAACAAGTAGGCAGAGGCACAAACAGAGCATCCACGACTAGCCGCAGACACTGAATCGTACAAAGTGATAGGTGGTAAGCCCAATCAGACATTTATCCAATCCCGGGAAACATTATTGTTATTCAAAAATTAAAAATACACATTTTCTAATTTTTTATGTTGCCCGGATCGGGGATCAAACCCAGGATCTTAAAAAGTCAAGTTCGCTACACCACAAGGGCTACTAAAAGAAGAGGAGGCAAGCAGGTAAGTGTATCACCTGATGCAAAGTAATCGCCGCTGCCCACGGACATTCGCAACATCAGGAGTATCAGAAATTTGTTGCTGACCTTTTATCATCTTAATGTTAACCATGGATTAATGTACAACAGGATTTAAACTGTTTATAATCTTTATAATCTTATACATAAAATTCCTGTGTCACAATGTTAGTTACCTACCTTCGAAACGGCTTGACCGATTCTCATGAAATATTGTGAGCATATTGAATAGGTCTGAGAATCGGCTACCATCAATTTTTTTATCCCTAAGTGTTGAGGGTGAATCACAGCAAAAAAAATTGCAGAAAAACGTCTGCCGGGTCAGCTAGTCTTATATATAAAATTCTCGTATCACATTGTTAGTTAGCGTACTCCTCCGAAACGGCTTTAGTGATTTTCACCAACTTTTTTTTGACAATCACTATCTATTTTTCATACTCCTAAGTGTTTCATAGCAATGCCTTAGTGATAAGGAGAGGAACTAACCTCAACCTCAACGAACATATGCCGGATCAGCTAGTAGTGCTATTAATGCTATAATGTAAACCTTGGAATACTTCAGTCTATTAACAAGACGGTTCAGAAATGGGTACGCTCTTTTCTTGAAGGTTCCTAACTCGTGTTCGTTTGGATAGCCCTTGGTAACTGGTTCCATAAAGGTTCACTTTGTTAGAACAAGGAAGAAAGATTTTACTAGTGCTGACTCCTGAATAAAGTTAATAAGTAAGTACGAGTATCTATAGCCCATATCCCGGAAAAGGTAGGTAGAGGCACAACCAGGGCACCCACGACCAGCCAAAGACACTGAGACCCACTGACTGCTTATATAAAATTTAAGTTCTGGATTCTTTTTTGTTTTTATTGCAAATTTTGGTTTTGAAGTAGGTGTTCTTTATTTTACAAGCTAAAATAAAGTAAAGACTCTTTATGCTGGTATCCCTGAAAAGGTTGATAGAGGTGCAACTAAGACACCCACAATATCTGTAGATACTAAGTCTCACCATGAGATAGGTGACTAAAGTTACCTTCCGCCTACCTATTCCAGACTGTGTTTTTTTTCAAAAAAAATTAAATATTTTTTTTTCATTTTTTAAGGACCTCAAGTAGTCAAATCCATACCTAAACACTAGCACATATGCGATTATTATAAAATTACAAGTTAATTCATACAAGTGTATATAATGTAGGAAGGTTATACTAAAGGCGGAGTGACAACCGGACGCACGCGCGCCGCAGCGGTCACGTGTACCGCACACGACGACAAACGAGAGCGACCATGCACTCATTGGAATTATCGTAGCGTAATCGAGTTACCATTTGTATGCCATCTGTATAGGGCCTTAACATATTAACTGTGTCATGTTTAATATAATCAATAAACTTAAATTAAATAAATTAACCCAAGAGGTAACTTAAATATAATTAGCTGCACGTTAAACCGTTTGTAGTTTTCCAGAATACACTTATTTTAGTTTCACTTTTTACATCACTGATAATTTCATAAAGAAAAAAAATAGCATTATTATCATATTACAAAAAAATATCTAATTAATTACTTTAGAAATGTTAGGATTGTGAAAGTCAACATTTAAAAAGGTATACTTTTTGAATCATTCTATCTATTTAAAAAAACCTCATCAAAATCTGTTGCGTAGTTGCAAAAAATATAAGCATATACAATTGAAACATTTTGAAGCACCCGACCCGGGATTCGAAACTGAGACCTCAATTAGTTAACACCAACAAGTGCGAAAGTTTTTGGCTATTTGTCTGTACCTAATCTAGTTTTCATTTATTTATTTAAATCTTCAATGCACACAAAAAAATAAACAAAAAACACGAAAAGTGAAAATGCTCTTAAGGCAAGATTTTCTCTCAAGTACAGAAATTTCTTCTAACCAGCCCAAAACTGAAGCTGTGAAAACAAACTCGATGGTATCGTTTACATAATACAATTATAGCTTTACTTGGAACAAATTTTAATGTACAATACGTAAAACAATCACATTGTAGGTTTTACCATCGGCTAATTGTAGGTGCCCTGGTTGCCTGCCCCTTCGGGGACACGGAAATAAAGTACATAATTTAAGTGGTTCGTTTTGTTCAATAACAAAAAAAAAATCAACCCTCGACCAGCGACCTCGCTTGAAAATATTTCAATCGCTGAAACGCAAATTTCAGCATGAAATGCGGCGACAACACACAGAGGTTTAACTGCGCCTCCGTCTTGCGAATTTTCGATCAGGTTTGATCAGGACGAGAGTTTGACTTTTGCTTCCCAACAGAAAAATAACAACGCTGTCAAAGAAATTTTCATTTCAATAATAAAGTAATATACAAATAATAATAAACAACGAATAATAAATTATTCATGGCTATAGTGACACTAATTGAAACTAACCCCAAATTAAGCAAATTATATGCTTCTGCTATGGATGTTAATCTTATACATAGAAATACTCAAATAGATACCAAAACAAATATATAAAAACACCGATCCAAAAAATGCAGACATCTAAACGTTCATCACACAAATGCCTGGCCCCGTCGGGGATCAAACCCGAGCCTCGCGGTTGGTCTGTGTAGTTAGGCGTGTATGCTAGCTGTTCGACCGACGAGGCGATCGAATGGCTAGCGTAAAACACAATAAGTTATTTCCAATTAAAATACAATTTAAAAAAATACAATTAAAAAATACAATTAAAAATACAATTAAAATACAATCAAAAAATACAATTAAAAATACAATAAAAAACAGTAAGCATTAAGGTAATATGATATAAGACACAATGCCGAGTCATTTTACTTGCCCTCGAACCAATCAAGTGTACAAATCGCCAGTCTGTCTGTCGCGTGGCAGGCACGTGGCAAAACCGGAGCATTACCAAATTAGCGTCTAGTGAGTACTGTAATCGTTTGACTGTATTATTTTTAATATGATTGGCAGACAAACAAGCAAACTAACAACTGACTTACTAACTTTACTAAGCAAACACCTGTAACATCTATGGTGTCCATATGCCACGCCGGTACCTGTAAAACCTATAGACAAATGACGGAGAAATCGATTAGCATACCTAAAAATTTTTAATATGTATATACAGGGTTACTTTGAAACGACCGGAGAAATTTTAATGAAAGGGAGCTAAGGCTAAAATTATTGCATTTTAAATATGTATAGTAATATTTACTTCCAAAAACAATTTTTTTATGATTTTGGAAGGTAAACAAGCAAACGGATTTCCTGATGGTAAGAAATTCACGCTGCCTAGAGTAGTAATAATGGTAATAGTGCGTTGCCAACTTGAAGTTGAAATGTTAGGCCTCCAGCACAAGCAAGTTTACCGAACTTACCCTCCGAACCGGAAACATTAACGGCAAGCACTGATGTTATGGCGGCTGGAATAGGTAAGGCGGTGGTATCAATCCGGGCGAGTCGTAGCGAAATTCTACTACCTAGAAATCACGGTGTTAGTGACGATAAGCCTATGGTCGCCTTTTACGAGCTGTTTGGCAGAAAGGCTATCTATTCTGCAAAAAAAACCGGATCAAGACTGGGAAAACGTATATAAAATTATGTAGGATTCAAACATGTTATTCTTTTTTCCAAAACAGGTTAAAAGTACTAACACTCAGTTGCCAACCTAAGACTAGAATGGTTATGTTTATCGACTTAATATACTAGATCGGAATATGACAATGGAGAAAACTGCATGACATCTGTACGACCGGAATCAGATTTCCTAAATTCCTGAAATGGTAAGAGACACATTGTCTATACGTACTAAAGACGGCAATGAAGACCAACTGAGGTTACAGCTAAACCTTTTGCGCTTACCGGTAGCCCCCAAAACCGGAACACAACATTGGCGAACACTGATTATTTGAACAATGTATCTTTATTATTAACTAGCTGTGCCCCGCACTTTCACCCGCGTGAGTCCCAATCCCGCGGGAACTTCGGGATAAAAAGTAGCCTATATGTTATTCTGGGTCTTCAGCTACCTACATACCAAATTTCATCGTAATCGGCTTTGTAGTTTTTGCGTGAAAGAGTAACAAATATCCATACATACAAACTTTCGCATTTATAATATTAATAGGATTTAGTAATAACAGTCTGTGAAAGGTTGCGGGGACATAATTATTTCAAGTGTGTAATTTTTAAATATTTTCAGTTTTTAATTGAGTACATACTTGTCTCATATGAAATGCTTAGCAAAACGTATTTTTAACAACTTTAGTTAAGCTAATGTAACATTTATTTAAATACATTTGTATCTAAATTTAACAACACTAGTGGTCTCTACTATTTACAGGTGTTTTCTAAAATACGAGCTTTTACCAGAGGATGCGCGTTTTTAAATATCTTTTGTCACTTTTAATGCCTTCAAGAATACATGAAGTTTCGTAATATTTAGTTCAGTAGTATTTGCGTGAAAACGTAACAAGCAAACTTACATTCACATTTATAATATTAGTTTTTTTTTTAATTTCATAATAATGTAATAAGCAAAACAAAAAATAGTAATTCAAAAATGTCACTTAGTTAGGTATCGAGTTTCAATGGGACAAACGAACAGCAACCCATCTTAATTCTTATTTATGATATAGTATTCACCTGTTTTAGTACTAAATACAAGAGTTTTTACATAGGTTTTTCGAAATAAAACTTTTAAGAAACTTTTTGTTTTATCGAGTTTAAAATATCAACATTGCGTTTTTTATTAAATAAATATTTAACAGTCTATCTATATCTATAAAAAATGAACCCTCATTTCGCGCAACACACCTGAACGGATGGACCAATTTCGGTAATTCTATTTATGTTGCGTATGATCAAAGGATGCGTCAGGAGAAGGATCACATGAAAAGAAAAATCAAGAAAACTGCAGGGAAAATAAAAAACAACACTATCGTTTTTCCCCATATACAAACTGTTACTAATTTAAAGCGATACGAAGCGTTCGCCCGGTTGGCTAGTCTCTAACAAAAAGTTATAAAAGTATTTAACATTTGAACCTTTAACTTAACAAATTGTAAGATTCAATTTTGCCAAGCAAACTTAAAACATTCAAAGAGCAAGTGACTTTGTATGTCACATTTGTATTGAAAAATAGTTTCAAGATTCTATTTCAATAGTAAATCAAGCTAAAAATATTGTAAACGTAGAAACAAACGTAAAACCCACATTTAACAGCTATCTATTAACATATTATATAAAAAAGAATCCCCATTTTGCGTGGTCATCGTATAGCGGCTGAGCGGACGAACAAATGTTGTTAATGTTTGTTTGTTGTGTTGGATATTGTAATTGCAAATAAAGTAGAAAAAAAGTACTTAAATTCTTCTCCTAGTCTTTTATAAACAGTTATAAAATTACTTAACACTTAAACTTAGCACATAGTAAGATACAACTTTGACAAGTAAACTTTAAAACATTCAAAGAGCAAGTGACTTTAAATGTCACATTTGTATTGAAAAATAGTTTCAAGATTATATCTCAATAGTAAATCACGCGAAAAATATTGTTAACGTAGAAACAAAATAAACCCCCATCAGGACACGACAAATTGATGTCATCCATCTCGCTCTTGCTAACAGTCGCAACATATCACTCGTACACGTCCTCGGCATTTTTCCTTTATATATTATTAATACATAAGTACATGTATGCACTTTTTCCACTTGCGTGTCACGGATATCGCTGTCCTTTTCTATATTGTAGGGTCTAGTTTTCCCAAGCGACCGAGCCTCGAGGGTAAAACTCCCTAGGGTCGGTATTGACTCTACTGGAAGGAAAGTTATCTGCACACCTATTGTCGGCCAACCCCCCTCCACCACCCAACACCCTTTGAAGGACTTTCTTACGCGTTTTACTTTTTGTTTTATTTTTGTCAGAGTGAACGAGTAAATCAACTTTATTAAATGTTTTAGTGTTGATTTGTTATGATACTTATTCAGTTTATATCGAAAAGCATATTTTGTTGTATTTTTATACATACAACTAGCTGCTCCGGCGAACTTCGTTCCACCTTTTCAGTTTGTATGGGAAAAACTATAGTATTGTTTGCATGTTTTCTCTACAATTTTCAAGGTTTTTCTTTTCATAAGAACCTTCCCCTGACAGTTACTAAAACAACTAAAATAATATTAGCATAATTGGTTCACCTTTTCTGGCGTCACACGATGACCACGCGAAAAGGGTTATTCATTTTTATATACATCATGTAATTTTTTATACTAATATGTTATTTATTAGTATTATATTTTAAATTGTCTTTAAAACTTATTTTGTATTTTACAAGTTTTATTTTAACGGTTTACAAGAACACCATTAGCACACACAATCGAAAAGTGACAAAGAAGAAAACGGGTTGAAATCCTGTCTTAAGCGATTTTTTAACTAAGTACAGAAAAGGTATCGCCTCTGTGGTCTAGCGGTCCGGGTGTTGGACTTGACTGCATGAGGTCCCGGGTTCGAATCTTGGGTCGGCCAACATAAAGAAAATTGGATTTTTCCAATTTTCTAATAAAAAATATGTTGGTCGGGATTGGAAATATTAAATTGTAAATACGCATAATAGCGCCTCTGGCTTAGCATGAATTGTAGAATCACCGACAGAAGAACCAAAGTATACGTCACAAAGAAGCACTTTTTAATCGAGTTAAAAAAACGAGGAGGTTCTCAATTCGGCATGTATATTTTGTTGTGTATGCACACCGATTTCTCTTTGGTTTCTGAACCGATTTACGTATTTTTTTTTTTGTTTAATGCGGAATAGTTTCGAATTGGTCCCATAAAATTTGATTCAGGTAGGTCCATTAGTTTTTATTTCATTAGTATTTTTATCTACTTTTACCTATATCGATGCTTATTTTATTAAATAAAATCATATTAGCTATAAACTAAAAAAGTATTAAATAAAAATAGCTACGTTAATAAAAACCGACTTCAAAACTAAAATGTAAAAAATAATAAAGAATAAATGTTAAGTAGATGCTACTTTTATTTTTTACTTTTTAGTTTTGAAGTCGGTTTTTATTAACGTAGTTATTTTTATTAGTTACTACGCCTATGATAGGTTAATCGCCTAACATGTTGCAAATATTATAACGTGCTTACTATATTATAATGTAATAAAGCTATGCATAAAACACTAGTGAATCGTAGATATTGATAACCACTGTAAAAAATATCACTGTTTTCCATTATATTATATAAAACTAGCAGTACCGGTGAACTTCGTTCCACCCGTACAGTTTGTATGGGACAAATAAAGTATAGTTTTTTCCCATTTTCCTGGTTTTTCTCTTAATGTGAACCGTCTTCTGTCAATAACTAACACAAAAAAAAGAATTATCCAAATCGGTTCAGTCGCTCGGAAGCTATGCTCTTACCAACACATTTAGCAAATCACGAATGAATGAACTACTTATTGTGCACAATTAAACTTACCACAAAATAAGTACAATTAAGTATTAACAAGAGCATATTATTATAGTTTATAGTACACAAAGACTGTCCTATCGTCAAACAAAGCGATTTCTACCAAACAACCTTTTTATGTTATAGATTTAGATCGAATACCCTCGACATTAAATATTAACGACTTATTAATAAACATAAACTAAAGTAATAGTAATATTATTAAAGTAATAATAATTATTAAAAGTCATAAAAATAATAATAAAATTTGATATTAACGTTCCATCTTATTCTAATAAGGACTATCTCACCAGGTTGAACCTTAGTGTATTTTAGTCTATGCTAATGAAAAAGACGGTTACCGCAAAACTAAAGTTTAGTTTGTAAAATAGTCTGTATTACAGTGTTCTAAAGACTTTAAAACCAGATTGAACCTTGAAGTATTTTAGTCCCTGTTCATTAAACAGATTGTAGCTAAAGGATCATTATTTTGTTATGTAATACTCGTATAACACCCTATAAGAGTTGGGATCTGAATGGCTAATCACCTTTCCTAATGTCTACATTTCTTCTGAAAAATTAAAACTTTTTTAATATGAAACATTCTTCGTAAAGTTAACGTTTCACGTAAAGTTACGTTAGCGGTTGTAAAACAGTTATAAAGCGATATCGTAGCGGCATCGAGGCGTGTCAACGAGTTTGAGCGTTAAGCGAAATTGAGTGAGAGTCGACTTAAAGTATTAAAAGTTTTCAGCTACCGATCTTTGTACTGAGAGCCCACGCCGCAGATCTTGTAGTGATGTGACATGCTTATCGATAATCACCGACAACATTGGTTCTTATTCATAGCATTCAGGTGTTAACAATTCAAAAAAATCACCGAGACCGGAAGCGACGTTGTAGTGTGGTGCTGCCTATTGTCTAGGGATTGTGAGGGAGACTACGTTTTCCACTATTATCGGGTCGGTGGGATTCGATATTGTATGGGGGGTGAATTTAATGTTTCATGATGCAACAGGCTAAAACGATGTATCAGACACTAATTTAGGCTTAAAAATAGATAATTGTGACACTTCTTAGAACAAATCATGCCAAAGGTCTTATTAATGGTTAAAATCTACAATACTCCTAAGTTTAAGCCAATACAGCCTTTATAACTAGTAATATAAAATGAAGTACTTCTATACATATCTAATCGCCAAGTTCCAGGGGTAGACAGAGAGTATCGAGCTCCAAATATCACAATCCTTGCAAAACCAGCTGTTGCACTGTAATGTCAACACAATCCTTGGATTTCTTTAAACTATTTTATTAATAAGGCGGAAAACATCTTACATATCTATTTCATCGATAATGATACCTTCATTAGGTCGATGTCAAACCTAAAATGCTATGCTAAAATAAAAGTGTCGATATTTCAGTACTCAAAAGCTCCATCACTATTTCTTAACACTGTGAAAGTTAATAATGTAATAGAATTACGAGGGAAAAACTGTTGAACTCTGTTGGAGCGGGTCGCGAGTTAATTGTAGCAGTTTGTTTGAACATCCGCAGACAAGCGTGGTACGTACGAGCCACTGTAATCAGGGTCTATTACTCGTATACTTCCATCCGTACGTAGGTATATGTGTTCTGCTTTATTACGAGTGAATGGCTTTCTATGTTTGTTTCTATGGGAGGTGTATATATATGCCTAGCTCCATTAACCAACCATGAAGTTCAGGTTCTATTGCCGATGGGTGCAGACATATGTGTGATGAACTCGGCTGCTTTTATTGCCAGGTCATGGTGATTATTAAATTTATGCTATGTGTACCTATAAATATCTATTACAGTGTTGCTATGTATTAGTATCGTTTTCTAACACCCATAGTAGAAGCTTATAAATTTCTTGGTGTGGGCTTAGATAAATTTGTGTTATTTGGTTTCAGATAAATAAATAAACATTCCTGGACAACTTACACAAATTGAATCTAACCCCAAAGTAAGCAAATTAACTGCTTGTTTTATGGGTATTAGTCAACGATACTAATACATAGAAATACTTAGATAGTTACCAGAATAAATTTAATAAACACCCAGACCCGGAAACGCAGGCACCTAAATATTCATCACACAAATGCCTGCCCCCGTCGGGAATCGAACCCGAGCCTCGCGGTAAGTCGATGTAGTTAGACGAGTACGCTAGGCACTTAACTGAAAAGTTTAACCGGGAGAGCTTGATATCTTATTACAAAAAAATAAGGTATTTCATTGCCACGTCGCGGTTTGATAATTATTCTTCGAAAAATAGCGGGATGGTCTACATAAATTCATGAACATCCTTTTTAAAAAAAGTATGTTTATTGTCATATCCCTGAAGAGGTAGGCATAGGCACAACCAGCGCGACCACGACTAGTCAAAGATAGTATGTTCCAAAATGTGAAGCCTGCCATCTGCAAGCTTATCGCCAACCGGGCTCGTATTAAATTCCGGGCAACGTCATTTTTTTAATAAGAAAATTGTAAAAACCAAGTTTTATTTTTATTGTCAAGTCCAACGCCTGGACTGCTACACTCAGTAACGGTAGTTTTTATTTATTATTAATAATGTTGTCAAGATAAAAATTTAGGCAACATTATTAGGATTTCTAGACGGTTGTAAACACTGGTTGTAAACATTGGTTTGCATCCGTCTGGACCTTAGATTCAATTCAAATTTAATGGAAACATAGATTTCTCTAAGGTTACCTTTGTTAAAGAACTGGAACGTCATAAAGTATAACTAAAAAACTAAACGTCAGATCATGGGAACATTAGCATGGGGACACACAGTCATGACCTTTCGAAAGATAGCCATTGAAATCTGTTCTTTATCTGCCATGTAATTGCGAAACAAACATACAAAAAACCAAAAATCTCCTGTTTTTTAGAGTCGATCAAAAATCTTTCCATCAAACTCAAATATCTTTATATATAAAAGAAAGTGGTGTTAGTTACACTATTTATAACTCAAGAACGGCTACACCGATTAGGCTGAAAATTGGTAGGGAGGTAACTTAAAACCGGGAGAAGGACATAGGATACTTTTTATCCTGTTCAAATGTGAGGAAACTGGGAAAAACAACATTTTAATTTATCCCATACAAACTAAACGGGCGGAACTAAGTTCGAGGGAACAGCTAGTTTTAGATAAATCAGTATTAATATATAATATACACTTCGAGATGTAAAACTTTGGACCCCTTTTTACGAAAATTCGCGGACGCACGAGCATAACATTTGGCAAACTTATATTTTATGTGCTGAACACTAATATTTTTTTGTAAATGATGCTTATAAAGTACATTAAATCAATGAATAAAACATTACGCACACTACCATGCAATTGACACACACACAAACAAATATATTGATGATAACGACAAAAGATCACAAATGGCACACTAAAAAGTTCGGAAACAGAGTAAATTGTCTTAAGAAATGAAGATGGCGTTCTTATCAACAAGATATTAAAATTTATTATGGTCGAATTTCGTCCAATGGGCGACCACCAGTTTCAGTAAATGTCTATAAGGCGAGTTATAGAAATAAATCTATTGCTCTTATTATTTACTAGCTTCCGCCCGCGACTCCGTCCGCGCGGATATCGGTCTTCACGTGATAAAACTGAAATTTTTTTTTTTATGAATTTTTCCAAGATAAAAAGTATCCCATTTTATGCCCAGGATAATAAGGTATAATTATACCAAGTTTCATCGAAATCGAACTGTTAGTTTTCACGTGATGCCTAAACATACAGACAGACAAAAATTGTTTCAATCACATATTTGGGTTTGGTATCGATCCAGTAACACCCCCTGCTATTTATTTTTTTAATATTTCCCATGTACAGAATTGTCCCTTCTACAGATTTATTGTATGTATAGAAATAGATAAAATGAGGTAAATTATGCGGAGAATTCAAAGTGGCGGAGCATGTAAACCAATATAACTCAACCGGGAAACGAAGACAAACTATTTGAATATGCATGGACATTAATAAAAGCGCATTCAAATTTGAAGTGGGCTTGAAAATTTCTGAACTGACGCCTCGGTGGAACAGCAACTAGCTGACGGAAGTTTGTTTGGAAAATCAAACGAGTTCGCGAAAAATTTTAAACTCCGAATAATGGACACGTGAGAACTTCGCCAGACAGCAAAAATATATTTTTAACTGACTTCAAAAAATATTTATAATTCGAAAAATTATTTTTCGAAATAATATTATATTCTATGTATTTTGAACCTCCCCCGGTACCTCAATTCGACTGTATTATGTGTTATTGTGAATGATTAAATAGACGCGTTACAACAAAAAAAAATAAGACGCCCATTTTTATGGTATTGGAAGGCAAACAAGCAGAAGTATTGATGGTAATACTTTATGCATCACTTTAAAGTTATAAACTGGATACACGATTGAGATTTTTCACTTTTAAGTAGTTAATTTCTTCATATTTTGAAAATTACATTAAATAAATAATGTTTAACCGTATAACAAACGAGTTAATAAAAGTAGAAGATCCGAACCTACATCGACTTACACCGAGCTGATAATAGAATGAAACATATTTTATAGTGAAGTAAGTATATTAGCAATCATATAACAAGTGGGTTGCCTAAACAAATTCTGGACCGAGTATTTTTAATTATTTGCAAAAAAATTATTTTCACGTTTCCAATTTTTTTTCAGTCAACTCTATATATCAAAATAAATTGTAATAAAACTGCACATGTGTTGATATTTTTTTTTATAATCCTATCCCGTGAAAGTAACTAGCATCGACAATTATCTGTTTATACCTGGCAATCCAGATAAATAACAGGCATTTCAACTGTACTTATACCTACTTTAAGACGAGATAAAATCTTAACTTTGCACTAATTAATGAATAAAAATCTTTTTAAAAAATTAAAAAAAAAACAGGAATTTTTGGCAACCTATTTTTAATATATTTTCTGATATACTAAATTTACTATAAAACCAATTTCATCCTTTTATCAGCTCGGTGTAGGTTGACCTAACCTCGGTTCTTCTACTATAGTATTGGATACTTTACATGTTATTTTGACAATTCAATTAAAATTTAAAAAAACGTTGAAGCTTATTTTGTAAGAGACAACTTTTTTGTACTATTTATATTTACACATTAGAACAACATCCCTTACTTTAAGGATTTACCCGTTCGAGATTCGTTAAAAGATATATTTATAAACCATATATATCGAAATATTTTCAAAATTTGCTTAGTTCTTAAAAATTAAACTGATAAGAATTGATAATTTATGAATAGGCCACATCAAGTAATTATTACATTTTACATGTGAAAGCGCAACAAACAAATAAACTTACCCATTTATAATATTAGAAAGGAACATTTGGTTACTTATTAGTACTTTATTATATCGTTTATTAAATTTATTTTGATAGTACACACATTGAATTTAACACCAAAGTAAGAAAATTTTATGCTCGTGTTATGGGTGTTCGTCAATGTTAGTTCATATATTTAATTTTTTTGTTAAATTCAATTGAAATTGACGAACACCCATAAGCAAGCATTTTTTTTCTAGTTTCTAGTAAAATTCGATAAGTGTATCCAGAGATCAGTTTAAAGGCTGCACAACGCAAAGTAATCGCCTTCTTCCAGAGCTATTTCTTACACAAAAAAAAACATTTCCACTCACTTGAACATTGTAGAAACGAATAGGTGTTAGAGGATAGGTATGTTAGTAATTTTCGCGCATCCCTTATCAAGATCACATCGAGTTTTATGGCTCTAATCGCGCCAGCCGCAAATAGGACCCGAGTGGGTGATTTTCTATCCTGACCGATTATGGGATTTCTGCTAATTAGCTATTACCGATACACGCTGACTTACTACTCAATTACATGTTCACTTGTTTGTTTTTTAGCTTGGCATAGAAGCTGGGGTTTGGAAAATATTTTTATAAGTAAATTTAAAGAAAAAAATGTAATTTAAATTTTTTAACAAAACAAAAAGCATGTATTTTTGCTCACCAATTTTTTAACCCCTTACGAAAAAAGAGGGTTATTATAAAATTAACGTGTCTAGATGTGTGTCAATGGCAATACACCTAACTCCTGAACGAAAGCACCCATTTCGTTTTAGATTTTATTTAAAAGCTGACGAGAGTTATGTGGTTTTTAGCTACATTAGAGATAGGTCTTGCTGAAAAATGTTATTTTTTTATGAAAAAATGTTTTAAGTTTTAATAATTTAATCACTTTGTTTTGAGCAATGTTAATGTAAGTTGTTTGTTATTGTGTTATTTGTTGTTTAAATTGACGTGTCTGGGTACAAATCCAATTCTTAGGTACATAATTTACAACAACTAAAAAAAATGTGTCACTAAAATTAAAGATTCTATTTTTTCAAGAATTAAACGCAAATATCGCCGCTTTGGTCCGGTGCTGGCGTTGACTATAAAGTCCCGTCTCCGATTCTCTGGTATAGGAATTTGAAAATGTGCTTTCTCAATTTTCCATTGCTGCCTTTGAATATATAAGATATAGGGTTTCATTCCTGCGCTAGGCAACTTAAAAATATTTTTTTTAGTTTTCTCTTTACTCCAGATAGGATAAGGTCGCAGTTAGCAATAGATTTGTCATCTCTCACATTGTGACATATATTTAGTTCGCATAGTATTTTTGGCTAATCATGGGTGACCTGGTTGTACCTTTGCCTATCACTTAGTGGATTTGGACGTAACTAATTAAACTGAATCCTATATCAAACAGCTTCATAGGAGGTTTCAACCATTTATCCATACGGGCTTTTTAACTAATAAATAAATTTTTAAATAAAACAGGCTGACCAACTGTTGAAACTGTTAAAGTTACAGTCAAGAAATTTGGTGAATAGGGTCGCCTCGTTAGTCGAGTGGCTAGCGTACATGCCTAACTACACAGACCAATCGCGAGGCTCGGGTTTAATTCCCGACGGGGGCAGGCATGTCTGCATTTCCGGTTCTAGGTGTATATAAAATTTATCCTGGTATCTATTTAAGTACTTCTTTGTAGAAGAATCGTTGACTAACACCCACAACACAAGCATATAACTTGCTTACTTTGGGGTTCGTTTCAATTTGTGTAACTTGTCCAGGGATATTTATTTAATGAATAGACACCCAATAAGGATGGAATTTTGGAAATTCTACCCCTATGGGAGTGAAATCCCCTATTTTAAATGAACTAATGTAAGGAGATCGTCATTTTTTTATTTATAAAAATAAAACTTGATTTTTGGGCTATTATTAAAATGAGTAGATACGTATTTAAGCGTTTCTGAAAATTCTACCTTTAGCGGGTAAAATAGGGGTAGTAATTTTGTATGGAAGATTGTCATTTTTTAAGTTAGAAAATTGAAACTTTGTATTTAAGCTACTTATTAAAAATTTGTAGATACCTACGTTATTAAGCGTTTCTGGAAATTGTAACCCTGTGAGATAGGGGTTGAAAATTTGTATGAAAGCCCCTATCAATTGGCTATTGATTAATAATAAATACGTACGTTTAAAAAAAGGAATACATTACTCATACAGTTTTTGTTTCAACTTCAGTTTAGTCAGTATATTAACTGCCACGCGAGCAGAGCCGCGGGTAACAGCTAGTACCTATTATACTGCTATTATTACTATACAACAAAACACGTTTATTATATTTAATAAGTTTATATTTCACTTTTTTGTTTTGTATAATAAGTTTTTTTTGTATTAATAAATTTTTGTACACTGTATTTTTGTACAGTTCTACATTTCTTTTAAGCATTTTCTGTGTTTTGGGTTAAGAAGAAATCTCTTTTATAAAAATGCTGGCCTTCTGTATAATTTTACACATACGCTTGTCTTATTACTGTTTAAAAATAATAGAAGTAGAACAACTCTTTATTGTGCCTCAAATAAATCCTACTAATATTATAAATGCGGGATTTTTGTGAGTATGTATATATGGATGTTTGACATTCTTTCACGCTCGAATGACTGAACGGATTTGTTCGAAATTTAGAACAGAAATACATTGTTACCTGGATTAACATATAGGTTACTTTTAATCCTGATCGGACAATGGGTTCCTGTGTAAACGCCGGCGAAGCCTCAGGCTCCATCTAGTAATAAATACATTCTTAAAACTCAGTGATACAAAAATATAATATATAGGCGATAAGGTCTTCCCCAAAGGAGCGATATTTTCCAGCTAATCTCACAATAATTAGATATGATCACAGAAATGTTGCACGATGCAATAAGATATTAAATAAATAAATATAACATCAGTTAAGCAATTACTTAAAAACCCTAATTATAAGAATACGAATAAGTAGAGACAAAAGATAAACTCAAAGAATACCTATTTCTGTTCGCTCCGTTAAAGCTCCTTTATAAAATCGGTAAGCTACTTACAAAAGATCGATTTCGAGCGGCAATATTTTAAAGACCGTTTCTTTATTAAACTTTCAATCGGGACAATATTAAAATGGTATTTTCAAATCACAAGAGTTGCGTTTTCATTTTTGTATTTATTTACTTCGAAGATAATTCAACTTTTTCACAAGTTTTGGTTGGAGAAAGAGTAGACACAATTTTAGATAAGTAATAAATTAAGTGAAAATTGCCTCTGCGGTTCAGCCGTCCGTTATCGGACTTAACATCTTAAGGTTCCGAGTTCGATACTCGGGTCGGGCAACTGAAAAATTAGAAAATAACATTTTCATTATGTAATAATGAAATGTTATGAAAAGGTAAACTTCTAAATCATGAACATTTACAAAATGATAAATTTGCAAAAAACAAAATATATAGATGTTTTAATTAGGATTGCATCTAAAGACATTAACAGAATGAGAGAAGTACTTTAGCCTTTACTTTAGAAGTATTTGAAATTTTAAACCACTTTTACTATTTCAAGTAACTTTTATATTAATATATTTCAGAAAGTATCTTCACGCTCATATCCCCGAAGAGGTAGGCAGAGACACAACCAGGGCACCCACGACTAGCCGAAGACATTAAGTCCCACAATGTGATAGGTGGCAAGCCTATCGCCAACCGGGCACATATCCAATCCCGAGCAACTTTTTTTTTATTAGAGAATTGGAAAAACCCAATTTTCACTTTGTTGCCCGACCCGGGATTTGAACCCGGGACCTCATGTAGTCAAGTCCAACACTTGGACCGCTAGACCACAGAGGCGATGATAATAATGATGATGATAATTAATGATAAAATATTTCAATCGAAATAAATCTAGTTGAATAGTTATTCGTATATTATATTTTTCCCCAAGTAGGTTCGGGTCTTCTGTGAAGAAAAGACCATAATCCTTGCCAATCTTCTCTTAAGAGCATAGGTTAATGAGGTCGACTATTAGGTCCAAACTGGTACCACCGCTTTCCCTGTTCCTGCCGCCATAACATCAGCGCTTGCCTTCGACGTATTTCAGTCCAGACTATAAGGTAGTCGGTAAACTTACTTTTGCTCGATCCCTAATATCTTAGCTTCAGGTTGGCAACTCATTACCACGTTTGGTGTCTCTAGGCGGCGTCAATTTCTTACCATCATAAAATCTCCGCTTGTTAGCCTTTTAATATCATAAAATAATGTCTTGAGAATGAACACCAGTGTCAGTATTATAAGCATATCCAGCAATATCCAATGTCATAAAAGTAAAAAATACTATAAAGTATTTAAAAAAAGTTTTTTCATTAGGTAAGTAAGTACTACAATAAATTTTGGGTCGGGCTTGAATTTTGTAGTACTTTACTGTTTTATTAGTTTAATAATAAATAATATGTGTAATAGCAACTTTACTCGAAGTTAACAAAAAATACTTATGTAGGTAGGTACTTAATGATTACATAAGTACACTATATCTGTCCCATAACATTAACAACTTACAACTTTGTTTACCTAGATAGACACGTAATATATACACACGAATCTATCTTAATAATTATATTTGAAATAACTTTAATAATCTAATAAAATACATAAGTTATTCACCATTTATTAAATAAATAAATAACTTTTCGTTAGCGATACATAACGCCATCTTGTTTAGCAATATTCGTTACAGTACACAAGTTTTCAAACAGATGGCGCTATAACAAACCTTAGATTTGACAAGAACCTTTATTTCGTTTGGACCGTCCTGAAACACAACGAACTACTTGAGAAAGGGAGAGCAAAATTCTCAAGGCTCTACATCGAACGGTGTGCTGGGATTACAGTGAAATATTCCTTTTTGTTACAATAGTGGGTGTGTTGAAACGAACCAATGGCAGGAGGTCGTAGAAATTCGACCACACCCACCCAGTTTAGATGCCTACTGGGAGTTGAAGGAAAAAAAATGTTAGCGATAGGTAATTTAGAATGTCGTTTGTAGGTGAGGTAATTGCCGCTTTATGTAGACTGTTCGTTTGTTAATAAAACCTTCCCGTGTGTATTGTGACGCTGATTGAATCCGGAATTGGAAATGAAAGCTATAGCACCGTTTTAGTCATAGGTTGTGGCCGAATGGCAGGAATTAATGTGGGACATAACTAACTAGATGCTAGTTCTTTTATGGACAATTGCTGAGAAAAAATGTTTTGTATAAATTTATTTATAATGTCTTTATGCAATAATAAAAACTCGTATTTTACATAAATCTACATAATTTCAACACTTTTTCGTCATGTTTTGTCCATAAACTCCAAGCGAACGTCATACCACGTGCTTCTTTATCATTATTTTGCATCAGCTGGATAACACAAATTTTAATAAGATAGATGGTGTACCCTACGACTTCTAGTTTCTAGTCAGTCGCTACCTCCCTAGCTTACCTGCCTTCAATTCGTATGATTAGCCATTAGGTACAATTGGCAATTGGCACACCAATGAATTTAGGTAGAAGTTAAGTTTTTAGGCCGAACGTATGCAATTAACATAGGAGTTACGTCGTTTTTTTCCTGAATCGGCATTCTAAAACTTCCTTGCATATTTAGGATCATACATTTTTAATAGTTTCATCAATTCCTGGGTCAACGTCATGGAGTTTGTTGCAGAATTTAAAATTGTTTTTATAAAGACTGCATCCCGGTATGGTGGTAGATTATAAAATTAAAGAGACCTATCTGAAAAAAATTAAAGAGACCTATTAATGTGGTATCTACCTACCACCGTTTGCATGATCTATGTGAAATAAAAAAACAGATTTATTTTATTCTCATAATATACCTACTATTGTTATACAAAAAATATCTTCAAGCTTGCTTTCCTGAAGATATAGGCAGAGATACAACCAGGGCACCCACGAATAGCCAAAGACACTAAGCCCCACAACCGGACACCTATCCAATCCCAGGCAACGTTACCTTTATTAGAAAATTAATAAAATACATTTTATTTTTGTTGTCAGACCCGGGGATCGAACCCTTTACCTCATAAAGTCAAGTCCCATAACCGGATCGCTAAGCCATATACATACAGATTATAATATACAACAATTATTTGTCAGATAAATTTTAAAAAGCCAAACCTTATGTACGCTATCGAAAAACCTATGATGCTATGATGTTATAATATTCTGTATCTTATTTCTAATCTTAGTTGCATAAGGCAGCTTGTAAAAAAAATGGTGACTGAACGTATGTAATTAGTTCGATTTTCTATCCTGTAAAAAATTGAAATTTTGTTGCTTGAGTCCAAAACCCCCAGAGTTTTGAGTTGAGTTGCTTGGAATTCCCCTTGTTGGTCCGGGCTCCTTTGCAAAATAGACCATCTGCCTTAGGCAGCTCGCAAAAGCCGAGCATAGGCTTACCGTCACTAACACCGTGACATCCTACTAGGTGATAGAGCTTCGCAGCGACTCGCCGGATTGGTACTACCGCCTTACCTATGGCTATATATACCTATACCTGCCCACGTCCAATGCTTGCCGTTGACGTTTAAACTTATTTGCTCGAGGCCTTACATACCGGCCTCAGGTTGGCAACGCCCCATTACCACCTTTGGTGTCTCTAGGCGGCGTGAATTTCTTACCATCAGGAAACCCGTCTGCTTGTTTGCCTTCTATTATCATAAAAAAAACTTTTAAGTTGAAGTTTAAAGAAGATATTCTCTAAAATGTACGGTGAAAACTATACCCCGTAACTGGAGCTATATGCAAAGTTATTGATGGATAAGTGCGCTGTCCGGGGAATACTCGGTCTCAACACGGCTTAGCACTTTTAAGGAGTGCTACCATGGCCTTAAAGAGAGTTTAAACTATACAAAATAACTTTTTACTGGCAGCCCTGAATTTGCTAAACAAATAGTTTCTGACATGAAAATGCATTTACCTTTAATAACCACCGATAAAGGTGGTACTTTTAAGTTTGGTAAAAGTTCTATTTTTAGAGCGTCACCATGGCCTTAGAGAGTTTAAACTATACAAAATAACCTTTTTGCGGCAGCCCTGAATTCAGTAAACAAATAGTTTCTGACATGAAAATGCATTTACTTTTAATAACCACCGATAAAAGCGGTACTTTTCAATTTCGTTATAAGTGCTATTTTCAATTTTGACGGTACGTAAGTATAAGGTCGTATATACTCAATGTGTATTTCTTTCAGAGCCATTTAAAGGTTACTACTTCTCGATTTAATAACGGATAACGGTAGTTACATTATTATAATTTTCTTTTTACATGGGTAAAGTACTACTATTTAAATTATGCGCTTCGGCTTTACACTTTTTAATATTTTTACACTTTTTTTTATGACATTGGAAGGCAAACAAGCAGACGGATTTCCTGATGTTAAGAAATTCACCACACAACCTGAGGCCGGGATGTTAGGCCTCGAGCAAAAGTACGTTTACCGGTTACCTTACCTTCCGAACCGGAACACGTCATGACGTTATGGCGGCAGGAATAGGTATACTTTTATTTTTTAATTGGCTGACCTAATTTAAATTTCAGCGAAATGATTAATTATGTAATAACAACTCTATATACCTAGATATCTTTAAAATACATTCGGAATTTCGAAGCTTGACGAATATAGCCGAAGCGCATAATTATAAAATAGTACTACTGTATTTACTAGACGTTAGAAATAAGATGCTAAAATTTGTCAGCGTTATACATAATGAATAAGATAATATCCTATTTTTACCTTCTTATCTTTATACCGTTTTTATGTTTTCGCTGCAAACAAATTCATTTTCTTTTTATCTTCAGCTTCTCTAACGTTTATTTTTAAAAAGTATTCTACTTAGTATGTTATGTTAGGCAAGTATGTTACTTTTGATACAAAGAATATGAGTACAAAATTTCACGATGATGAGTAAAGCAGTTTCCACGTGAAAATGTAGGGTTTGTGCATAAATGTTAAGAACTCAATTCTTACCATTCTATTTAAAAATGTAGTTTCAGGATTTCAAAAGATTAAAAATCACATTTTGCTCTAAAAGCGAGTTCTTAATTTTGAGTGGGAGACTTCGATTTATGTATCTTCACGTCCATATCCCCGAACAGTTTGGCAGAGGCATAACCAAGGCACCCAAGACTAGCAGAAAGCACTAATACCCACAATGTGACAGGTGGCAAGCCTATCCCCAACCGGGTACATATCCAATCCCGAGCAACATTTTTTTATAGAAAATTGGAAATACCACATTTTCTTTTTGTTGCTCGACTCGGGATTACAACCCGGGACCTCAAAAAGTCAAGTCCAACAATTGGACTTTTTATTAAAATAACAAGGTTATTAAATTTAAATATCTTCCCACGGTGGCTTAAATAATGTTGTGTTACTAATCCTGACCTAAATTAACATATCACCACTCGTACGACGGGGTTGTCACATCCCAACAAAAATTTTATTACAAAAACGATATTATCGACTAACAAAAGGCAATTGTTAACGAACTTGGTTATACGCGAATTCGACATTAATACAATAATATTTTACCCCTTTAAGATACCATGTGTTGAAGCAATTACCACCACTGGTCACCACTACAATGGTAGAACAAGTGTGAAGATTTGACAAGCAATAAATTGAATTTGAACCGCCTTTGTGTTCATGGACGTTTAATGTACAGTGAAATGAAAATTACAATGTTAGGGTTACAATTGTTATTTTGATGTGCATGTAATGTGCTAAATGATTATTTTGTAACATGTTTTAAACTATTAATCTTTATATATATATAATTCTTCTGTGAGTGTGTATGTCACTGAACTCCTTTTAGACGACATGACCGATGTTGATGAAAGTTTTTGTGCGTGTTCAAGGGAATTCGAGAATGGTTTAGATTCACAA